>CAUYRH010162964.1:0-36906 GCA_963574655.1 Perodicticus potto | reverse complement strand
GATTAGTCTGGGAAGGTTGATGCCTCCTTCCCCACCTTGCCCCTCTGTCACACCCAGTCGGTGGTAACAGTTGTGATCCAGTTTCCTCCAATGAGCAGATGCTCCAGAGGTTTGCGCCTGCCTGGGTCACAGTGAGGTCTGTGGCTCTTCAGCCAGTCTGCCACTCCCTGTCACTATTTGGCAGGAGGAGGTGAGGCCTGACAACCTGGGTACTTGATAGGGCCTGGGGCGATTCACTCAGTTCTGGCCTTGTCCCTGATTGATGTTGCTGATAGAACAGAACAAGTTCGCAGAATTTGTTTCTGTCACTGCTATTTCCCCTGATCAGATGTTGAGCTGCACATAGGTCTGACTCAATCTATGAGTTCCAGCCCTTTGTCTCAGCTTTCATCCCCTGAGGGCCAGGTGTATCTGAAGCTAAGCAAAGCAGCCTTCACCATGGGAGTCAGCTGACTCTACGCATATTCTAATCCCATCGCTCCTTCCCGGCTGGTACCTCCTCAGGCATATCCTTCATGCGCCTTGGTTGCTGGTCTGCTCTGCTAGTGGCTACCATCCATTGGAGAAGTTGCCCACTTCCCCTGCCTGCCCAGAGAGATTGGGAGTGTCTCCTCAAAACATCCCCAGGGGTGCGAGCCCTCCTGCCATTGTCCCCACTGCGGCTGCCGTTTTGCACCTCAGGGGACCTTCTTTCCAGCTCAGCCTCCTCTCGGCTCACTTTCCTCTCACCACTCCGAGCTGGAAAATCAGCACCGATCAGCAACAGTCTGCACCCCGTCCACAACTCTCGAGAAAATATCCAAGAACCTGGAGTCTGTTGGGGACAGGCCTCCAGACCTCAGGGTGAGAGTGGAGGTGGAATGCTAGGAGCTCAACCTTGCAGACAGAGAATATATACAGTTTTATGCCTGGCGGGAGAGTGCCACGGCACCCTAGTAGGGGCAAGAGGTCTGGTTTTTAGAGGGGTAAAAACCGTAGGGTAGAGTGAGAAGACTTCTGAACTCTGCTCGCTTGTTTGTATGGAGGTATGGAGTATACTACGAGCTGCTCTCATGGGGGAGGGGACTCTCATCCACTTGGAGATGTGTTCTGTACCTTTTTTTGTGTGTCCTTGGGGTTGCAGGTCACCCCAGCAGGGTTGCTGTGTGTTCTTCGACCTTCTCTTTTGCCTCAGATCCAAATCATCAGCTTTCTCGCTAAGTTTCTGTCCTTTAACTCTTCTTCTGGATGGGAGCCTCTGCAGAAGGCTACAGACCGCCATCTTGGCTCCTCCCCAATGCCTTTTAATTTTATTGTTGCAAGAATTAAATACATACCAAGTGCCTCTTGTTTGATGCAACAAGGGCACATTAGTTAAGAAAACCAGTGTGGGACTGCTGGGGCTCCCTCTCAACTTTCTCTTGAATTTCCAAAAAATCTTGAGAGCTTTTGAAAGTCCAAAAGTGGGGAAGGATGGGGAAGGAGAGAGGACCAACATATTTTGTAAACAGTGAGAAATGTCTTTTTGAGTGTAAATATTTATAGTCTGATACAATCCAAAGTAAGATGCCTTCCAGCAACCACTCTTCCTGAGAACCTGCTGTGTCCCTGGCACTGTGTTGGAACAAGGGATGCCATGGTCAAGCTCCAGCATCCACATATTTCTCAGACATTACCATAGGACTTATGGTAATGGGTCTCTCCCTCTCTCTCTGAGAGCACATAGCTGCTGCTCTTTGTCTTTGGGCTGTCCCTGAACACGGAGTGGCCTGGAAAAGGCTGTAGGCTCATCATTTCTCATTGTTGAAACAGTTCCTAGGGAGAATCAGGGGGCTAAGGTAGGATATGGCCAGATACAGACCTTCTGGGCAAGTGTGCTTCACACTAAGACTGACCTGTGACATCTGGAACACTCCTTAATCAACTCCTTTATGATCAGGATGTGGGTGGGGAGAGCAGCCTCAACTCCGGGGTTTTAGGAACTGTAGTGGAGAGGGAATTTCATCAACAAAGAAGCACCCAGAGCCTCATGTGGCAGTGACTCACACTTCCATGACTTCACTTGTCATGGAAGAAATGCATTCCCCTAGGAAGACACTCCCTCTAGCTCCTTCCACATCTTAACCCTCCCCACCTGTAATCCCTCATTGGGATTGGGAAATTCCTACAAGAGATCCAGTGAGACTAGCCCCACAAACTTCCAGGATTTACCATTTATTCCACAGCAGCCATCAGAGGCCCAGGTCATGCCAAGAACCAGGTGGGGTGAGAAGCAGCAGGGTGTGTGTGTGCTCAAGGAATGCATTGTTGGATATCAGTGCAGAGGAAGAGAGGGTGGGGGTGGGTGGAATGAGGCAGAACCATGTAGGACTGAGGGGTCTGTATTTGGAAGGAAAGGGAAGGAGTAAGAGAATGCTTTCTTCCATCAATGAGAACTGAGGAGGTGGAAATGGTGAGGGGTACTTAGGGTTTGAGAGAAGAAGAGAAGGAAGTTGCTACAACCCACTTATGGGGACACTCCAGAGGGAGTCAATGTCCCACCCTTTACTTCTGACCACAGAGACTGCCTCGCCCTCCTGGGTCTCTGTGAGCAGATGTCAGGTGCCTGTCAATGTTCCTCTGCTCTGTCCTCCATCCTAAGGCCCTTGGCCTTGGGACTCAGGTTGAGCTGCAGATGTGTGAGAGCTCAGCCCAGGGACTTAGACAGTTCCTTTGTTTGGGTTTCTTTTTCATACCCACTTACAACTCTTCTTTCCACCATCAGCCATTCAAGCAGGAGTGATGGGGTTGGGGGCAGGTGTTTGAGAGGAGGTAGCCTGGTCATCCAGAGAGGAAGGAGATGAAACCTTCACTATCTTTCTTCCACTCATGTTCTCCCCTCACCTTGGATGACAGGATACTTTGTCTTCTGAAAGCCTCTGGAAGACAAACTGGTTCTTTCACTGTAGTATTGATGGCTTTATTTGGTGCCTTGGAACACATGTTGACAGATATTTTTTCCAGGCTCCAAATCCCTTCATCAGAATTGGGGACATGACATAGCCCTGCACATAACACCCTTCTCCAGGATCCCTTAGTAGATATAACATTTATTATTCTGGAATAGTCAGAAAAATTTGCCCAGGAAAGGGACATGTTCTACGAGAATTATATTACAATGAGATGTTTCAGGGGCATAGGAGTTCGTCAGTTGTCAAGGAGACACAAAGCAGGGGGCATCCCAGCCTTGACTCTCCAAGGACAGAGAGCTCTAGGAACTTGGATTGCATTAGTCATCTGGTCACCTACTAAAAACATGGACAGGAGGTGTCTCACATCTGTGAGGGTCAGAGAGGCAGAGGTCCAGAGAGCTATACCAGCTCCAGAAGAAATTTATCTTTCAAAACCAGCAGTTCCCTTACAGAGAGGGGGCAGCACCCACTCAGGCAGTGATCAGAGTTCACACATGGCGTCTGTCACAGTGGCTGCTGTGGGGAGTTACACAACAGACTCTCGACCAGGGTCTTGTGTCCCAGCCAAAACTTCCAAATGTGGGGGCTGCGGTGAGGGTTGGGGGAGGCAGTCCAGGCAGAAAAAATATGAACAATATTGTAGACACATCATTATTAATTATACTCAGAGCTGTCAACTATTTCAAGATTAAGGAAGAAAGACTGAATGGGATTGATTAAAGTAGCATTTTTTCAGTAAGTCCTTTTGCAGCCATGCAAGATATAACAGAGATGGGACCAAGGCAACAACATAGAGATAGAGAAGAATAAACAAAACTGAAGTCACGTCAAGAAGGAAGAATCACATTTTTGGTTGATACAGATGAATTTGGGCCAAATATAAGGAGTGTGCTTCCCTGGAGGGAATTAGAAAGTAATCTGGGACAGGAATATTGGTGTTGAAGAGACTGTGCCACTAAAACCTACTGGCTGGGATCCTGATGCCTCTGTAGAAACAAATGTGGTTTGCAGCTCACGGGAAAAAAGGCAGTGTCTGAGGCTGAGAAGGGGTTCCAATGGGGAGGGTGGTGGCACCCAGAGAGTTGCATCAATAGTCAGTGGGTCCTTACTATTCAATCTTTAGTGGACAGAGGGTCAGAGGGGCTGTGTTTCCTCCACTGTCATTGAAACCAGTACTGAAGAAGGCCCGTAGAGGTCCAGTGAAGGCACATCCTGAGAAGATGAAGATGAGGGAGCCATGGTCAGTGACGTTGTAGAAGGAGACAGTGCCAGCCTCATAGTCTAGGAAAATCCCAACTCGGCATGGAGGCACCTGAAGGTGGAGGGGAGTCACGGGGTAGGTGCTAGCCTTGTAACTGTGTTTGTTCCACAAACCAATTGTCCAGAAGCCACTATCAGAGTGGAGTAGAAAAAGTCCTCTCCTCTGCACCGAATCGCTACAAACCCCCAAGTCCCAGGCATCTTTTCCAGTTACATCTACTTCCCAGTAACGTTTTCCAGAGTGGAAAGACTCGGCGCTCAGGACCATGGGATAATTATCAAATCTCTCTTCACTGTTAGACACCTCCTGCTGAGTGCTTCCCAGCCTCACTTGTTTCCAGTTCTCAGAAAGGATGAGCCACGGGTTGGCTGTGTTTGGATCCAGAGTGATGTGCACTGTAGAGAGGGGACCACAGTCAGGTCTCATGTGGAGGAAATCAGTAACCCCATGCCCATGGTGGGGATTTGTGCAAATTCCAGGGAGAGGATGAGGGGGTGATCCTGAATCTCACCATGTGAGAAAGTGACCCTCAACGAGTTCAGCATTTGCCTGGACCTTTGAGGGAACCATCTTCCCTACCTCTGGCTCTGCTCTACTTACTCCAGACTGCCACCTCTCCTCTGAGCTGCCGTTCATTCTCATTCTCCCGAACCCTGGGACCCACTCTGCACTCTCAGGATCCCCTGCATTCCCAGGCCTCACCTCCAAACGTTCTCAGCATCTTCTTTATCCCTGGCACATGGCATGTACTCCTCAGGTTTGGGGAGACAATATCCAGCTCCTTCAGGTTCCAGGACTCACTCCTGAGGGAAAGAGAGTTGGAGGCCCCTTTCTTCTACTCCTGCCTCCTACCTCAAATGCTAACACCGGAATCTCTGATAATTTAATTCAACTCAACTTCACAAGTACCTCTTGTGTTCAAGTCTCTGGGGTCAGGGTGAGAGGCAAAAAATGTAGGATTTAGTTCCTATATAGGAGCTCTTGGTCACAAGAGGCTCTGCAGCATGAGGACTCTTGTGTGTCTTCTCTAAGCCTCTTGTCACTGTGTAAGCACATTCTGTTTTATTTTACAGGCAAGGCATCTGACATGGGTGAATTACTTCTGCAAGGAAAACTCAAGGAGTCTTGCCCATGCTATGAGTCTTATAGTGGCTCTTTCTGAGAGGTTTGTAACTGGTTATGTTCCAGCTAAGGTAGAAATCCCATCAATGTGTAGACCTAGAACTTCCCAGAATTTCCTGTCCGACAGGGCTTTACTGTGTAAGATGTTAAGGTCCAATGACGTCTGGCAGTTTCATCAACTGAGATGTCCATGAAGTAGTCTCAGCACAAGAAACTATTTCACACTGTGTAGAGCCGTGATTTTTAAGTGGTGTGCTGTGAGAGGATCTTAGGTGTGCTAAGATGAATTTGTTTTTATCAACATAATTTAAATGTGCCAGGGAAGTTTAACTACAGGTTTAGATGTGCTGTGAGATAAAAAATATTGAAAAACACTGACAAAGAGGGTCAGATCTCTGAGAAAAGGGAGGGAGATGGGGAAAACTTCAGGGCATGTATTTATAACTTAGTAACCCTTTTTATAGTTATATATGCTTCTTGCCAGCCCCTCTTCTAACAAAAAGAATTTTTTCCCTCTTACCTTTCCAGGACAATTTTCACCTCCTGAGGAGAAAAGAGACAGAGAATAATAAGTTCTAGAGTTTGTGGTTCACCACTGAGACTTCTACCCTGTGGGTGATGTGACACTTCCCTGTGGTCCCTGGAACACTACCCTTCCCTTACCTCTGGGTCACTGCCCAAAGATGATTCTGACCAGTTTGGAGCAGAAAAGATGTGAGGATATTTGCGGAATCACCAGAGCCCCAGTGTGGGTGTGATCTATAGCTAGGGTAAGATTATCAGTTTCTAGACTCTTACCCCAAAGGACCAGATTCTTAGGGGTAGGGGAAGGTAAGGATAGGAGTGCAAGATGCAAAGAACCCAACCTGGCTGAAGTCCAGAGACAGTCACAGGGAGAAAATGGCCATGCAGGGTGACAAGAAGAACCTGCTCTATATATCATTTGAAGCTTGAGTTATTTAGGGAAGAAGGTTTGGGTAGTTAGAGCCTGTTCTGTGTTATATTTAATGCCATCTTGTCCTGTATAGGAAATCAAATCATCTGAGAATATTCTGTTGCAGGGTTTGGGGGCTCTTACATGGGAGCTGGCAGACTCCAAAGCTCAGTTGGAAGTGCTTTAGAAAGCTGGGTTCAATGTTGGCCAGAAGAAAGCCCAATACAATCAGCTTTTTTTGGACAAACCAAAAAGAAATGGCTTCATGACTACATCTGGCAGAGACAGTGAAAAGGTATGGGAAGAAGAACTGTGGGATATTACAGAAAAGGACTTTGAGACCATTTGGTTCCTAGATTCCCAAAGTGAGGCAAATTTATCAATGGTGGATGTGAGGTGACTTGAAGTACCACACATATTGACGATTTTTTTATGTATTTATTTTAATCTTACATCTACATCTTATTGTTCAAGTGAACTTGGTCAAGTTATTTCGTTTTAGTCTCTAAGTTTCAATATCTCTGCCTCTTAGTTGTCTCATCTATGAAACACAGAGATGATAGCAGTACTCACCTGAATACCTGTCAGGTAATATGGGCTATTTACAAATTTATAGTTAATATTAACATTATTATTATGAAATAAATTTAAAAAATATCAGTAACACATACACCCATGATTTCTGAGGTCCTACTGCTTAAAAAAAATTTCCTTTTAAAATAAATTTATTCAGGGAAAAGAAAAACAACCGGCTAAAATCATTGTTCACAGAAGTAGCAGAAAGCGTAAAGATACTTTTTTGACTAAAGTTTGGGCAACCCTTGTCATTTCATCCATTCCATCTCTCTTGTTTCACTAATGGAGACATTAGGTTCAGGAAAGGAAAATGACTTAACCTAGAGTTATAGAGAGAATTGGTGGGAGGACCTGGGCTTGGCTGTCTCTTACTTTTCTTTTCTTTCTATCTTTCTTTTTTTTTTTTTAATTATTAAATCAAAGCTGGGTATATTAGTGCAATCAAGGGGTACAATGTGCTGGTTTCATATCCAATTTGAAATAGTTTCATCAAACTGTTTAACATAGCCTTCATGGCATTTTCTTAGTTATTGTATGAAGACATTTGTATTCTGCATTTACTAGGTTTTGCCTGTTTCCTTCTAAGATGCACCGTAGGTGTGATCCCACCAATTACCCTCCCTGAACCCAACCTTCCCCCTCCCCTCTCCTCCCTTGCCCTGTTCCCCATATTTTTGTGCTAGAGTTGGGTTATGGCCTTCATATGAAACCTATAGATTAGTTTCATAGTTCATAGTAGAGCTGAGTACATTGGATACTTTTTCTTCCTGCATCTGTCACTTAAATTTTTCTCTTTCCTTTAGCAAGGCATTTAATCTCACTGAGGTTCAGTTTCCTCAGATTAAATGTGATAATGACATCTACTGAAAAGGTTATTCTAGGGCAATGATTCTTATAGGGTGATCTTGGAATTCCTTGCAGATCTTGGAGACAGTTTTGCAAGGTCTGTGAGGTTAAGATTTTTTTTTCTTTTTTCTTTTAGAGACAGAGTCTCACTTTGCACCCTCGGTAGAGTGCAGTGGCATTACAGCTCATAGCAACTTCTAGCTCTTGGGCTTAGGTGTTTCTCTTGCCTCAGCCTTCCAAGTAGCTGGGACTACAAGTACCCACCACAATACCCAGCTACTTTTTGGTTGCAATTTGGCCGCGGCTGGGTTTGACCCCACCACCCTGGGTATTTGGGGCCGGGGCCCTAGTCACTGAGCTGCAGGTGCCACCCTGTGAGGTTAAGATTATTTTCATATTAATCCTAAAACAGATTTGACCTTTACACTCCAATTCTCTCCCTAAGGTACAATGGGATTTTCCAGTGGCTATCCGACATGTGATATCACAGCAGGCTGAATGCAGAAGCAATTATGAGAACTCAGCTGTCTTCCACATAGCCAGAAATTAAAGAAAGACATTTGCAAAAATGTATAACAATATCATTTCGTTGTTTTATCTCTTAAAAATATAATGATTTTCGTCAAAAAAATTCTGTTCATGTCTCTTGCCCAGAGGTACATGGGATTGACAAATGGCTAACATTTGAAAAAATACTCATCATCCCTGATATCAGAGAAATGCAAATCAACACCACCCTGAGTTATCATTCAACTCCAGTGAGAATGGCCCATGTCACAAAGTCTCAAAGCTGCAGGTGCTGGTGTGGATGTGGAGAGAAGGGAACACTTTTACACTGCTGGTGGGACTGAAAACTAATGCAATGCCTTCTTGGAAGGAGGTATGGAGGATCCTTAACTCAAATTAGACCTCATTTGAGCCTGCAATTCCATTTCTGGCATGTACATAGAAGAAAAAAAAATCCTTTTATCATAAGAACATTTGCAATAGACTGTTTATTGCAGCTCAATTTACAATTGGCAAAACGTGGAAACAACCTAAATGCCCTCCACCCCAGGAATGGATTAACAAACTATGGTATATGTATACCATGGTATATTATTCAGCCATTAAAAAAGATAGAGACTTTACATCTTTCGTATTAACCTGGATGGAAGTGAAACACATTCTTCTTAGTAAAGCATCACAAGAATGGAGAAGCAAGGATCCAATGTACTCAATTCTAATATGAAGGCAGTAGATGATCTAGTACAAGGGGTGGGGTAGGGGAATGAGGGAGTACACATCTCTAGTGTACTAGATCACTAGTAGATGATCTAGTACAAGGGGTGGGGTAGGGGAATGAGGGGTATGGAAGGGGATCACAGTGTATGGCACCATGGGACACCATTAGAAGAGGGACTTTACCTAACAACTGCAATCAGTGTAACCTAATTCTTTGTACCATCAATGAATCCCAAACAATAAACAAAAAAAGTAATTATTTTCATCAAATCATTTGATATTAACTTAAAATGAGGTTTTATTGTTATTTTAAATGAGTTATTAGATATTTAAAGCTTTATCTCAGTTTTAATTTCAATATTACAAATACTATTAGATATAATCCTCAGAAACAAATGTTTATGATTACTGATAATTACTATGAGCACAAAGGGGTTCTGAGACACCGAGGAGTTATGAGAAATGCTATTCTGAGGGTTGAATGAGATGTTATCTCCTCAAATAAGGCCATGCAGCATGGACATTGAGTAAAAGTTTCTCAAATTATATTGACTATGGTAAGGCAATATACAATAATTTACTATGCTATTATATGCCTGTTTCCAGTCCTTATAATTTGTTAAATGCTACAATGTAAATACACAAAAAAAGGAAAAGAATCCTAAAGTGTAGTTTCTGTAGTGAGTAAAGATTGATCTGTGTATAGATTTTGATGACATTTTGACATGATTTTTTTTTTTGAAAGTTCAGACCCTACAGGTTTTGTTATTTCCTGGGACTGCTAAGGCATAACAAGATGGTAATTCCTTTTAGAATGCAGTCACATTTTATATAGCAATACAAATATACTCACATTATTTAAAAAATGTTAAATGCAAAAAATGTAACGTAGATAATACACTTCCATTTGAATTTTATACCACATATAAATTATTTAGTATTCTATTCATTCATATCATCACTAACCCACTTATTTGTCCTTTTATCCAACACATATGTATTGATGGCCTATTATATGCCAGGCACTGTGATCATTTCTAGGATGCAGTGGTACCTAAGACAATTCTTGCACTCATCAACATCACAGTTATACTACATGTAACATCAACTAAAAGGAAAATGAGCATACCAGACGCAAGTATCGATTCTCTAACTTGCTACCAAATTTTAAAAGAGGAGACGTAATCTGTTTTAAATTTTCAAGTACACCTCTGGAAACCGCTCATATCATAAAGGAAACATATGAAGGAGTAAGGAGAATGAGATTAGGTGAGGAAGAGCAGGATGATTGCAAGCTAGCAAATGATGCGCTTTTGAAAAGCATGAACACAAGAAAAAAATTATGACTGCAAAGATTCTGTGTGTTTGCAATAATTAGCCAGGTGTGGCCCTGCTGATAGTGCTTGGCAGAATTATCTATAGAACAGAAATGGAAAGTTTGCAGAGGATTCTAATTTAAATAGAACAGCTATTCTGTGTAAGGAAAAGTGTAAATGGGGAAAAGTGTAAATAACAGCTGGCAGTAGTTATGTGTCTCAAAAATCCAAATAGTGTTCCATTTTGAATATAGGTTAAAGTAGATACGCTATGCCAGTGCTTTCTTTAGGATATGGAATCCTATATAAAAAAGGAACTGGTGTGATTTTATGTCCCACAGAATGTAGGTGCCCTGGGTTGAATGACTTGATAAAACTATCATGAACTATTGGGAAAACTTTATTATTTCAGAAGGGTTTTTTGTTAATTAAGTATACTTCTATTCTTAGATCAGTTTTTAAAAGTCCATCCCTATATTTATTAACAGGAAAAGTAAGTCTCATAACCATCTCCATTCCATAAGTAGCAATATATCATACTAGTCTTTAAATATAAAATGATAGCCATGTGAAAAGCACTTGAAAATTTATATTCTTTAATTTACAAGGAATAGCACTTCTGGATTAACATGTTCTAGGCTATAAAAATATGAATGAACATTTATGCCACTTATTTTTCAGAAGGAATATGCAACTTTAGTTTCTCTAACTTACATTTTTAAGCACATTTATGTTTTATAATGGTTGTTATTCTTATAAAGTGTGATCCTTAGTGATAGATAAGTATTTGGCTTGCCATTGTTTAGCAAGCAAGGTTTGAACAATCTCAAATTACATTAGAAAGCATCTTTAATTTTGATGATTTCCAAATTGAAGGAAAAAAGCAATTGGCATTATATATGCTTACTAGCTTAACTGTGAAGTTTGGAAACTTGGAAACTGGTGCTTTTTTTTTTTTTTTTTTCTCTCTTTTTGTACATTACAGCACTCTCAGAAAACCAAATCAACAATTGTGGGAGAGTCATAGATTCACTGATCCTCCGCATTGGAAGGAATTCATAATCCCTTAGTTTAATGATCTAACGATCATGGTTTGCTTGATACTCTGTATTCCTGAATACCTTTGGTGACAGAAAGTTTGTTAATCTCTTAGACCTCCACTTCCGTCCTGATGTGTCTGATTGTCAGACCTTACACACTTAGCTATGGCATTTTCTCTTTAAACACAGGAGCTCTGGTGAGTTTTTTTGTTTGTTTGTTGCCTTCTAGGGGGAGGATTTCATCAGCTCTCAAAAAGGAGTTCAGACGTTTTTTCTTTTGATAGTCATATAATTAATAAAAATATTTTCCTCTGATTTTAGTTGTTTTTGTTAACAAATAAAACTTGAGTGTTTGACTTTCCTGATACCTGCCGTGTTTTAAAAATTCATGAGAGTCCTTTTTAGTGGTCCATGATTGTATGCATCATGCTTGAATTTTCAAAATCTCTTTCTTTCTTTTCTTTTTTTTTTTTTTTATTTAGGTCAGGGTCCTGTGGAAATCTCTAGATAGCACTCCTGAGTATGCTTTGAATTTCCCTCTGTTTTTAAAATTTTATCCTTGGGATAAATTTACATCATGTGTTTAGAATTATGGTTTTTTGTGTTTGTTTCATACAATAGAAGTAGGCAGGAATTGTTTAAAGGAATGTGTTTTCTAACATTTCAAGCACATCCCTTTATCTGTTCTTCATACCATCTCATTCCTATGGGGAAAGATTTGCTTCTGGATTCTTGTAGAATTTCTGAGCCTAAGCAATAACTTCCAATGAAAATATTTTTTCCACTGACAGTAAAATAAAAAATATTCTATCATATATTTCATCATTATAGCTCAATTTAGTGGTGATTCTTGAATAACACTAAATTTATTTTCCTGCTGTTTAAGAGCCACTGAAATTTTATCTCGTGCCTGGACACTCAGGGATGTGCATTGTGACACACAACATAACCTCTATTAACCGGCTTTAATTCCCATTATGTTCTACTTGAAAACCATGGTAAAAATATGAAGGAAATACAGTTAGGACGGCGCCTGTGGCTCAGTCGGTAAGGTGCCGGCCCGTATACTGAGGGTGGCGGGTTCAAACCTGGCACCAGCCAAACTGCAACAAAAAAATACCTGGGCGTTGTGGCGGGCCCCTGCAGTCCCAGCTACTCGGGAGGTTGAGGCAGGAGAATCGCCTAAGCCCAGGAGTTGGAGGCTGCTGTGAGCTGTGTGATGACATAGCACTCTACCCAGGGCAATAAAACGAGACTCTGTTAAAAAAAAAAAAAAAAAAAAGAAGGAAATAGGAACATTTTTGTTACATTATCTCACTTTTACATCTGCTTAAAGTTCAGTTGCATATGAAAGTTAATTACTTTCATTGTGGTGCCCAATTTACATGCAGCTTTTCTGGCATAAGCAATCCTTTCCTCCAGCCATTTTGAGTTTTCTTTGCTCAGCATTTTGAGGTAGATGACTCTTGGGCATAAGTTAGATTCTGAGTCCTTCACTGAAGAATCCTTGTTCTTAAAGCTTCTTGCAGGGAAGTCTTCATTAAGTTGTTCCTTGATTTTCTTCTGTGCATTTGAAAGAAATACATGTTCATTTTTTTTCCCCTAGCACCTTATTTATTCTATTTCAAAGTATTACAATTATTTTAGGATACATGGATCACTTTTATAATGTTTGAAGAATTTTTATAAGTGTGCCCACCACTAAGATAGTGTTCACTGTACACATGAGGTAGGTATTGTACAGCTGCTCTTCCTTCCTCCCTCTGTGTCATTTCCTTTGAGTTTTACTTCATACTAAGAACACGTGTGTCATCAATGAGTTCCAATTTAACAGTGAATGTATGTGGTGTTTGTCTTTCCATTCTTTAGATACTTCTCTTAGAATAATGGTGTCCAGTTCCATCCACATTTTTTCAAAAGGCATTAAATCATCTATTTTCATGGCTGAGCAGTATTGCACGGTATACATACACCATATTTTGTTAATCCATTCCTGAATTGATGGGCATTTGGGTTGATTCCACATGTTTTCAATTGAGTTATGCTGCAGTAAACATTTAAGTGCAAGTATCTTTTTGATAAAATCATTTCTTTTCCTTTCAGTAAAAACCTAATAGTGGGATTAATGGATCAAATGATAGGTCTACTTTTAGTTCTTTGAGAAATCTGCATACCATTTTCCATAGAGGTTGTACTAATTTGCAGTCTTTGAAACAGTGTATAAGCATTTCTTTCTGTCTGTAATCCATGCAAGAATTTATTGTTTTTTGGAATTCTTAATAAAATACATTCTGGTGATATTTCTGTGATAGTAAGTGAGATCTGTATGCTTATTGGCCATTTGTCTATTTTATTTTGAAAGGCTTCTGTTCATGTCTTTTGCCCACTTTTTAATGGGCAAAAGTGCCCATTATTTGATTTTTTCTTGCTGATCTGCTTGAGTTCATTGGAGATTTTGATTATTATCCCTTTATCAAATGTATAGCTTGTGAGTATTTTCTTACATTCTGTAGGTGGTCTAAATTTTCTCTGCTGATTATTTCCTTGGCTGTGCAGAAGCTTTTTTAATTGAATCAAGCCAAATTTATTTAGCTTTGTTGTTGCTGTGATTGTCATTGGCATCGTCTTCATAAGTTATTTGCCTAGCCTGATATCTAGAATAATTTTTCTTACATTTTATTTTAGAATTCTTATGTTTCCCTGCTGTACGCGGAGCCCTTAGCCTGTAGCACATGCCTGCTGAGGAGAGATGGACTCTCACCAAATTCTTAGCTCAAATTCCTTTCCAGCTGCAATAGGTGAGGCAGGTCAGGGGCAGAAGCATCTGATTGGAAGAAATACGGCTCTGTACTCTCATGGCACTGTCCTTTAGGGAGAGCCCCATATGGAATTTTCCAGCTCCAGAATCATTCAGATTTTCTCCACTATTTTGTCTTTTCTGCCAGCTTGGGCTCCTGGGTTGGGAAAACCTTCAGTAAACTTGGTAGCCTGCTAGTCACTGAAGGCTCATGGAAGGGAGAAAGGGATCCTCCACGAGCCTTTCACTTGGCTCCAAGCCTCTATAAGTTTGATTCTTGCCAACATCTTTTTTCCTTTATCTTTTTGCTTCTCTGCATTTCAGTTTTCCTCTGTGAAAATCCTCACAGGCTCTAGCACCTCTCTCTAAGATCTATACCTGCCTGAACTGTATCTCTTCTGTTTTATCTGAAATCCTATCTTCCCTTCAAGATGGCTTGGACAGCGATGTCTCTAGTTGGCCATCTTCCCCCTCCATAGGATTTTTAAAAGTTAAATATGCAGTTTGTTATTTCCATGGTGCAGCAGAGTTTTCTAGTTTTTTCTTTTTTCTTTCTTTTTTTTTTTTTGCCTTATGAAATTGGCTTTTCAGATGATGAAATCTTATTGGAATGATAACTGATCTTTTATTTGGATAACTCAGTTCTCATTTTTCTCCCATCACTTTGTCTTGACATGTGATTTAACAAATCAAAATCTTGGAGATGTCATTTTAGAATCCAGTAATGGCTAAGATATATTCAACATAACAACTATTCCTTACCTTGTTCTCTGAAGGTGTCTTCTCTAAATACTTTATGAAACAAAGAACTTGACTTTCCTTGCCTTAAACTAAAAAAAAATAAAAATTTAATGAAAAAATATAGTTCCTTTTGGTAATATAATAGGAACATAAATGAAATTACTCATTAAATTACGTTAATGAGTCATTTAGTGAGCTTTGTTTTTGTTTTTTGGTTATGATTTAGTGAATTCTAATCATCCATTTTAGGAAGGATCTTAACAAGTTTAAACAAACGTGCTACTTTCTGTTCTTTTATATGACCGCCAATTGCCAACTTTTTCTTATAAATCTAATTTTGTTAGACTGTTAGAAGAGTAGCAGTTGTAAACTGCTCTGCACTCCATTGTCCTATAGTTAATTTTGCTACATTTTACTAAGAGAATGAAAGAAGTACCTAGAGTAGTCATTATTTTTCTCAAGTTCAAAGAAAGGAACACTTTTAGTTGCCTACCTTACAACAATTGCCCACCCTCATACTGCCTCATCCTCAACATTTTCAACTAATTTTGGGATTATGAGTGGGCGTTCCATCCCATTCTCTTGTTTGTTTAGGTAGAAGCACGTGACCATCTAATGAAAGGTTCTGGGTCAGATTGAAGGGGAAAGAGAGTGAGACTGAGGAGGGGGGTGAGGAGAGAGAGATAATGGTTTTACTTTTGTCCATAGAATGCAATGAGTTTTGTTAGGTAATTTTCTGGACTGCAATGTCCATCTTCCACTTCTGAGATGAATTAAACCATAACCTGAGGATGACAGGGTGAAAGAAATAACTGGCATTCTTGATGATGTAATTGTCCCATCCTTTGAGTTGTACTACTTTAGTAATTAAGTACTTATTGTATTATGAGAGAATAAATCACATTATTGCTTTAAAATGTTTTGATTCAGGTCTTATGCTTGTAGTGAAACATACAACATTTCATCCTATTATTAAAGTGCTTCAATTTCTTGAACCCCTTTCATTCATCTGTGATTAGAGTTTCCATTTTATTAAAATTTATTTCCTTTAAAGTTTAACTTTATATTTAATTCCTTGTCTCCTTTCTGCAAGTAGAGAAGATAATACACTAAAAAATAACAGGATAGTAAATTGAAAGAATAGAGTTGGCGTGATCTTCTATGCAGAATGTTATAGGAATCAAGAAATAGAAAGCAATTAAATTTGTATCAGTGTAGGCATCCTATTTCAAATCACTGGCCAATATGCTAAATGTATGTCATACTAAATATGTATTATTTCCAAAAAAATGGTTCTATAATTTTTCAGAGTATTGTTAAATAAAAAAAATCAACTTTAAAATTATTTTAATAAGTTTATGCCCCAAAACTCAGTAATTCAAAATATATCACTCTACTGTTTTTCTAAAAGCTTAATCTTTATCTAGGGCTTCCATTTTGCTTGATAGCAAGAAACTTTTTTAACTCTTCCCAGAAAATCCACCACTTCCAAGAGCATTCTCTGAGAATACAGTGCATTTTAGAGTTAAGCTTAGTCCGATTCAGACTTTTCCCTTTTTATCTATTCTGTGGTTGTTGTGGAACCTGCATACCTGTGGTTTTTATAGTATTATGAATTTCATGAAGAAGTGTGTCCACACTCATTCTGTGGTGGCATCCTCTGAGAAACAATTAACTTACCAAGGAGCTTAATCATGAGCACCTCTCCACAGTGGTTCTTGTCAAGATAGCCATCGTCTTCTTGCACTCTCAGTGATGCTCAACTGCATTTCTTTAATGTAATTTCCAGATTCATTTGTGCCATTGGCTTGCCTTCAATACCTCCTATACCTTTTAATGTTCCATGGGACAGTTCACTCCTCAGGTGGGGTATTCAAGGATATCAACAAGACTTTTCTGTTCTTAACATTGCATGCAGTGGTCTTATTTCAGGGTAGGACTCAAAATAGATATGCGAGGCTATCTCCTATACTTTCTGAGGTCCAGAAAATATTTGTTAAAAATAGAGACAACTTATAAACCATTAAATATTTATAAAATTTGAAATGTTTATAAGAAGTGGGTTGAACATCCTTTTAAATAATTGGCATATTTGAATACAACAAAGTAGGAACTTTCAAAACCTTAGTTTTGCCACTACAAAAAACATTTGGAATGGAATGTTTGTTTCTAAGAATTAAAGCTTCCAAGAACAGTTTAGATGACATTTATGTTCTCCCCTTACTACCACTTCCCAGTATTAATCAGTTTCCTCCTCAATCATCTGTGCAAATAAATACATCTTTATTTCATTATAACTGTACCTTTTATTACAACTAGATCTCCATGAATAACTCCTGCTTGTATAGGAAACAACATATGAGTCTCTCATAATTATTTTCATTTGGAAATTGAGGAGACTTTTAAAATTACAAGCTTTTTTTTTTACAGTAAATAGATAAAAAAGTACCTAGCCCTCTATTTAGTATCAATTAATAACTAAAATATAATACTTATGAATTTGCTCTAACCCATTTCATTTTTAATTTTTGTTTTATTTATGGTTGATATAATTATGCATTTCTGGGGGTATAGCATAATGTTTTAATTCATATATACATTGTACATGTATATGATTAATGCAGGTAACTAGCATATCCATCCCTTTAAACATTTATCATTTCTTTATGGTGGTAATATTCAAAATCATCTCTTCTAGCTATCTTGAAATATTCAATACATAGTTATTAGAGTTATTAGCTATTATCAGCTTGCTGTTTGATAGAACAACAGACTATCTAATTCTTCCTATCTAATTATAAATTTTAGAATATTGGTCACTTACCTTAATGAGAAATCATTTTTCCAATGTTTTTTACAGATTAGTCAGTGTTCTACGAGCCCTCTGGTAAAATTCTCTTTTATAGCTTTGTAGTCTGTTAAAAGCCATACATTTTTTATCCTAGTGAAAAATAAAAAAAAAAGATATGACTGTTAACTCTTATTATCCAGTAAATAACTTCATCACGTCAATGCACTTTTCTCAGAAAAACATGTTTTCTGTTACATATAGAAAAATCCATATTCCTAACAAATGGAACTTTGCAAGTGTTGCATATTTCTGAAAAATATTCATTCAAAACTGTACTAGCTAGGGCAGCATCTGTGGTTCAAAGGAGTAAGGCACCAGCCCCATATGCCAGAGGTGGTGGGTTCAAACCCAGCCCTGGCCAAAATAAATAAATAAATAAATAAAACAAAAAACTGTACTAGCTAAATATTTATTGTTGCTGTTAATTAGCTTTGAATCTATCATGAAAGAGATGATGGAGCTGGAATTGGAGGCATCATTGCCAGGCATTTATGCTCCAGGGGAGAAAAATTTAAAGAAAATAACAGCTATCTCCCCTTTAAATCAGATGTTTGATTTGAGGCAAAACCTTATGAATCTCCCTGGCCATCTATAGCTGTGGTAATGCCTCAAAATTTCATAATAGTATTTTGAGCATAACATCTGGCTTCCTTTTCATCTTTCTGTTTTCTAAAAATTTCGCCTCATTGGTTTTCTTAAAAGGAACAAAATCAGGGTTAGCTTACTGAAGTCATTCCTGACTTTTGCAAGCATGTAATATACTAAATTTCTGTATATCATTAGAGTGCTCAAAATATGGAGTGCTTCCTTATAGCTCTCTCCCTGGGAGTCACGTCGGTGTAGATTTGCCCCTATACTTGCTGGAGCAATAGGCACAAGCAGACACAGTCTTTGTACACAAGCCTGGTTTTCCTTTTTGGAAACTACATACCTCTTAGCTTCCTTCAAGTCCTTTCCTTGACCGGCTTGCCCTTCCTCTGTTCTGTAACCAATCCTTCTTTGAAGTATTTGGCAATTCCTTACCATTTTCAATACTATATCGTTGACACTTCAGGAAATACCCTAAATAAAGATTATTATATAGACATCAAGTTAGATTGATCTTTTAAGTGCAAACAGGCTTCTCAAATTATAGAAGGGTTTATATCTTTTCTATTAAAAAGTCTTTTGCTTTTTTCTATGCATATCAAAAGAAAAAGAAAGGTACCTGAATGTCCTCACATGTGTATGAGTGATCTGTTGCCACCACGATGCTGAGTGACAAATCACTACAAAACCTCGTTTCATAGAAGAAGAGCAATAGGTATTGATGGTTTATACATCCAGATTAACCTGGGGGTTGGTGAGATGCTTCAGCTGATCAAGCTTGGGTTTGATCAAAATTCTAAAGGTTGGCTGGCTATTGGCTAATACAGAGTGAATTGAATAGTTAGCTCTATTCCAGGACTTACTGTGGCTGTTCTTGTCATAGTCACAAAAGTGGGGCAAACCCACGAGAGCAAAAGAGGAAAAAATGCAAATGTGTAAGCATTTTCAAGCCTCTTGTATGTTAACATTCATTGTCTAAAGAAGTTCATCTAGTGAGGCCTAAAATCATTCTAGTAGGGTACTTAAAAGTTATCTAGTAAGGGAAGAAGGTGCCGGGAGGAATAAAAATTGGAAGCCAATTTTATAATTACTTATAAATGCATAAGTCAGCAAGTATTAATAATTCAAGAGAGTCTATGGAATTCAACTCTAATCTAGGAATTCTGGTAATTTTAAGAGAATAAACATGATTTCTATGCTAAACAAGCTCATATTTATTGTTCATACTGATGATAAAACTCAAACACTGGTTATTGATTATTTGCATAAGCTACTGACATGACTGTTAATAATTGACCTAAATTTCAACTAGGTGAAGTTGTGCCATAAGGCATCATGAGGTAAAAAGGGGGACTGAAACTACCAGGTGATGGGTTATTCAGGGATGAAAAACTGAAAAAATTAGGCATAAAATGTTTTGTCATGGAATTTTGAAGTTGAAGTTATGTTATATCTTTAGAGTAGTTCTAAAACTCTTCCTGGTGTTCTAGGGTAAAAGGTATAAGGATCATTTTAAGATTGGAACAAATGCAGAATCATGAAAAATTTCTTCTCTCTACCCTTCCCTCTTTCTTTCTCTCTCTTTTTCCTCTCTCTTTCCCTTTTTCTTATTTTTTTTGTATAAAATAATGTCTGATTTAAACAGTTATTGAAAGATAAAAGTATCTAAATGTGTGTTGTCAAGAGTAATACATAATCTAAAACTCTTTAAAATAAGTACACGAAATTGTTTCCTTTAGGTGACATTAGACTGTCAGCATCCATTTGATTTTGTTCTAGCACAAAACAGCATCATCATAGTGCTTTATGTCATAATTTAAAAGTTTATAGGATCCGCACACGAAAACCCTAGACAGTATGAAATTTATTAATCTTTTTGCCATGTTTTGACATTGTATAACATATGATCTACTAAATTAGGTGTGATCGTGAGATATACAAGTCCATTCTCACATTTGACTGCTCTTTCTGAGTTATAGTTCAATTTTTGTATATTTGTTTGCATTCCTGAAATATGCTCTTTAGTTTGGGGCTTGTCACATGTTTTTCTCTCTGAATAGAAACCATCTGTTTCTTTTAAACTTATTTTTTTCAAATTCCTAAGTCAAGAAAGAATTTAAATCCCATGAGATAATGCATAATGTCTACTATTGAGTCCCCAATTCTTATCAGAATATCCAATACTAAGGTAAGCCTACAATAAATATTATTGAAAGAATATAGTATGTTTGTTTTATTTTTAACTTTTTTTACTTCAAAATATTATGGGGTATGGAAGTTTTTGGTTACATGGATTGTTTTTGCAAATCTGGTGTCATGGTTGTTAAGTGTTCCTATCCCCCAAATAGTGTTCATTGTAACAGGTAGGTGCTTTTACCCATCTCCCCATGCTTGATTTCCACTGAGATTTACCATGATTAATAGTCTTCATTCCCAACCTAATTCTTGCAGAAGGTATTAATTTATTCTTTCATATGGCTGAGTAGTACACCATATTATACGTAAACAAATTGTACTTCAATAAACATTCAAGTGCAGATGTCCTTTTGATGAAATGATTTATTTTCCTTTGGATAAATACTCAGTAGTGGGATTGCTGCATCGAATGGTAAGTCTACTTTTAGTTCTTTGAGGAGTCTCTATACCCTTTTCCATAGAGATTGTACTAATTTACAGTCCTATCAACAGTATATGAGTTCCTTTCTCTCTGCATCCATGCCAGCATCTATTGTTTTCAAACCTTTTATAAAAGCCAATCCAACAGGGTAAGGTACTGTTTTAATTTGCATTTTCCTGATGATTAGTGAGCAGTTTTTCACATGTTAATTGGCCATTTGTCTATCTTTTTTTGAAAAGCTTCTGTTCATGGTTTTTGCCCATTTTTTCTTGGAGTTGTTTGATTTTTCTTGCTGATTTGCTTGAGTTCTTTATGGATTCTGGATATTAGACCTTTACTGGATGTATAGGTTGTGAATATTTTCCCACATTCTATAGATTATCTATTCGTGCTGTTAATTATGTCCTTAGCTGTGCAGAAGAGTTTTAATTTAATCAAGTCCCATATATTTAATATTTTTTGCTGCTGTAATTGCCTTTGGAGTCTTAGTTGTAAGTCCTTGCCTAGGCTGATATCTAAAACAGTTTTTCCAACATTTTCTTTTAGAATTCTTATGCTTTCATGCCTTACATTTAAGGCTTTTGTCCATCTTGAATTAATTTTTGTGAGTGGTGGCCATCTAATTTTCCTGGCTCCATGTGTCAAGTTGGACTTTTTCCCAGTAAGGCTTCTTTTTGTTTCCTTAGTCAAAGATCAGGTTACAAAATCAACATACACAAATCAATAGCATTTCTATACACAAATAACAGTCAAGCTGAAAGTCAAATCAGAGACTCAACATCATTAAGAATAGCTACAAAGTAAATAAAATACCTAGGAATATACTTGACCAAGGAGTTGAAACATCTCTACAAACAGAATTATGAAACACTAAGGAAAGAAATGATAGATGATGCAAACAAGTGGAAAAACATATCATGGTCATGAATTGGTAGAATCAACATTGTTAAAACATTCATAGTACTCAAAGAAATTAAAATACAATACCCATCAAAATACCAACATCTTATTTCACAGATCTAGAACAAATAATTTTATGCTTTGTTTGCAATCAAAAAGAGCCCAAATAGCCAAAGCAATCTTAAGTAGAAAGAACCAGTCTGCAGGCATCACATCATCACACTTCAAACTATACTACAATGCTATAATAACAGAATCAGCATGGTATTGGCACAAAAACAGAGGCATAGACCAATGTAATAAATCTGAGAAACTAGATACATTTGCTTTATAAGTGAAGAAATTCTGTTTCTTTGCCTCATTTTTTGTTTTATTTGATGCTCTCCATGGAGTCCTTTTTAATTCTTGGTTCTGTCACTGCATGATAATCTAAACAGAGTAAGCTCTGCTCTTTGAAACCCATAAACTCATGATATTTTCTTGCCTTATTCCTATGTTCAGTTCAGATGCCATTGGCTTGTTCTACACTTGGAGTTCCTGCTCATTCTTATTGCTAAGAATGTAGGTGAGCATATTGTATCTTTCTTGTTGGGGAAATGGGGACCAATGACCCCATTCTTGTCAAAGAAAAGCACCCCCCCAAAAAGATGAAAACTAAAAAGTAAGGTGAGTGAGTCGGAAGAAAAGCCAGTTAGTTTACATTTAAGCTAACCATTGCTAGCAAGCTTCTTGCCTTTTCTGAAATTCTAGCCTGTTGGGGATACAGCTTACAAACACCTTGCTGGATCTGAGTAGTATAATGGACATAGAAGAGATTATGGCAAGTCCTAGAAAAGATACATCATCTAGGCATTTCCTGCCCATTAAATAGGCAAAGCAGATACCCATTGTGGATATTTGCATTTACTTGGGGCAGAGATCAAAGTAGTAGCTCCAGCCCTGCGATATGGACAAAAGAGCTTATATCCCTTATCATAGAGGAAGATCCTCTGTGGTGATGATGGGAGGAAAATGCCTTCCTCCCATTGATTTCTCAGAGGAGATTAACGCATGTGGTGTTTTACTCCACAGAGAGCTAGTGGAATTTAACACCTCCCTAGAAATCTGTGTGTGATCTCAAGCAGAAGGCTCTCCCAATACAAGGCTCAGATTTCAGATTTCTCAAGGCTACCCTTAAGGTTAATAATCATAATAACAATAGGAGCTGATATGCTCAATCAGAGAAACTGCTGGCATCTTTGTTTCCTCCCTCATCTTACCCTCTGGGCAAATAGACTTCAATAAAATCAGGGTGGAGCAAACATTCTGGGCCATTGCCAGAACCCATAACTTGGCAATGGAACCCTGAGCTCCCACTTTTAATTCTACTCTATGTCTCAGGTCTCTTTCTTTACCATTGTTTCTAACTCTATATTTCTTCAGTCAATTGCTGCCAGTTACCACAGATCTTAGCAGACCCTGCTCTCAGGGCAGGACTCTTGACAGTTCCTACAATATTTAGGCAGGGATAATGTTTGTTATGTACCAAGGATGTTTGTTCTTTATAAATTTAAATATATTCTTTAGACAAAATTTTGTGAATATTTTAATGTTATTTGTGAGTCTTTTTTTTATTTCAAAATATTAAGGGGGTATGAGTGTTTAAGGTTAAATGGTTCATTTTGTAATGCTTGAGTCTTGCCTATAGGTATGTCTGTCACCCAAATAGTGTTCATAGTACCCATTAGTTGGTTTATATCCTTCCCCTACTCTCTCCAAGTTGCTCTCCATTGAGTTTTACTTCTCTCTATTTGCATTTGGGCTCATCCGTTAGTTCTCATTTAATAGTGAATACATGTGGTATTTGTTTTTCCATTTTTGAGATAGTTCATTTAGAAGAATGATTCCAGTTCTATCCAGATTGCTGCAAAGGTCTTAATTCATCTTTTTATGGCTGAATAGTACTCCATGCTGTACATATATCACATTTATTAACCTACTCATGAATTCTTAGGCACTTAGGTTGATACTACATCTTTGCAATTATGAATTGTGCTACAATAAACTTTCAAGTGTAGGTGTCTTTTTGATAAAATGACTTCTTTTCCTTTGGGTAAATACCCAGTAGTAAAATTGCTATATCAAATGGTAGGTCCACTTTTAGTTCTTTGAGAATTCTTCATAGGGTGTGAGCCTTAAACTATGGAATTAAGTGTATATGTGAACCATCTTGAATATTATCAGTGTTATACTTTGAAAGCACTACAAGCAAATTATAAATATAAGCAAAAGATTTAATCAAATTTTTGAAATGAAAAAATGTTAGCTAAAATTGAAAACAAATAGCTACTTTTTGCTCAATGCAAATGGTAGACCTTAGTGATATTTTCAACAGACACCAAATATTGTATCCTTATTTAGAACCAAATACATACTGTAACAATAGATCATTGGATCTCTGAAATCTATAAATTCTTTATAATGGCAACATATGTCCTTCGTTAATTACCTGAGTCATATGATCTGCAGCATTTGGAGAACCCTATGTTCCACTTCCATGAAGGATGTCCTTAGTCATTAATTCATTTTTTTCATGAACAATTTGTTATTAATGTTTAAATTCTGAGTGGGTACTAGTGCAACAAAGGTAAGTAAAATGTATGTAGACTTACATAGGCTTAACTATACAATAAAAGAATCATTCTATCAATTTAAAATGTAGTCACCTTTAAAAAGAGAGCACTTTGCTAATTATTCTTACATATATCAGTAGATTTAGATTCTTGATCACAAGTGTGAGATTCCTAAAGTATAAACAATTAAGTAGTAGGAAGGTGAAGCACCATATAGTAGCAAAAGTTGTGAACAGAAATACAAATATTTACAATTAATATTTATTAACTCTTTTATGTTTTCAACTACAAGGAATGTAACATAAACTTTCTATATACTTTAGAATTATCTTGTCAAATTTACAGTGGTTTTTCTTTTGTTATTTTTTTTATTTTTTTTAATTTTCTTTGTTTTTGAGACAGAGCCTCAAGCTGTCACCCTGGATAGAGTGCTGTAGCATCACAGCTCACAGCAACCTCCAATTCCTGGGCTCAAGCAAGTCTCCTGCCTCTGCTTCCCAAGCAGCTGGAACTACAGGCGCCTGCCACAATGCCTGGCCATTTTTTGGTTGCAGCCATCATTGTTGTTTGGCAGGCCCAGGCTGGATTCGAACCTGCCAGCTTAGGTGTACGTGGCTGGTGCCTTAGCTGCTTGAGCCACAGGGGCCGAGCCTTTACAGTGGTTTTGATGAGTACATTTAATTGGTACAAAATGATTTTTAATAAGCTAAGAACAAGTGGCATTACACTAACCACCAAATAGCAGTGATTCACACATCATAGCAAGAGATAAATTAATTATTTGTTATGCTAAATTGAATTGAAGCTTTTGGTCTCAATGAACAATAAAATATTGTTTATATATCAAAACCTTTTAGAATATGGCTTATATATCAAAACCTTCTAGAATGACATAGTTTAATTTTATTTATTTATTTTTTAAGAGACAGAGTCTCACTTTGTTGCCCTTGGTAGAGTGCCATGGCGTCACAGCTCACAGCAACCTCCAGCTCTTGGGCTTAAACTAGTCTCTTGCCTCAGCCTCCCTAGTAGCTGGGACTATAGGCGCCCGCCACGATGCCTGGCTATTATTTTTGTTGTTGCAATTTGGCCAGGGCCGGGTTTGAACCTGCCACCCTCGGTATACGGGACCAGCACCCTACTCACTGAGCCACAGGCACCGACCTGACATAGTTTAATTTTAAAGAAGAGGAAATAGTCTAGGTTCCAGTTTACAATGTTAAAATCATTGTATTTGCTACAGAAACAAATTTAAATCTGCAACAAATGTAATTTATTCATTTACTTCTTCCCAACATCAGTATCTAAGTGATACTTTATGATATCAGAGTCATAGGCACATGAAACTTACAAAAGAGACATCACTAATTTTTCTGTGTAGGCGAGGGAGAGAGAATCAGTAACAATTCAACAAAGGCTTTGGGCAAGTGGCCTCTAAGCCAAAAAATATGTAACTCAGTGTTCCAGGAATCTTGATGACAATTACTGAGATAGGCATCAAATAATCATGTAAAATTAGAACCAATTTTAGTTGTTTCCCCAGACAACTGTATTTTCCTAAAAATTGTGAGCTATGTCTATATTTATATATCTGTATCTATAGATGTAGATAGTAAATATATATGTACTATATAGATACATGTGTACATACAACCTTCTTTGGATGGGATGCTTGTATAATGACCTCCAATTAATATAAAATATGTAAATATATGATATAAATATAAATACTGCTATGTACACAGTATTTAAAAGAGAGTAGAACTTAGGAAAGGTTGATGAGCATAAAGTAGTCAAATATGGATTGTAAATTAATAGTCTTAGAAACAATTCCTTTGAATGGTGGATCTTTTGATATACCATTTTTATTTGGCTTGAACTTTAACTTTGTTTTAGCTCATAGATAATTTGAATGTCCTGCTATTGATATTTACCTATAATATATGATAGATAAGAGTTTTAATTATACTATTTCCAGTTTTTAAAAATTCTACATTAGTTGATCAATTTATTTTAAAATTAATATTGATTATATTTTATAATTAATAAATGTTAACAACAGTGCTCACTAAAGAAGTTCCTAATTTGTAGTAAAAACTTTATACTTAAATGTCTTTATACTGATGGATAATTTGGATATAATGATGTACTCAAATTGTAAGTGTATAGTTTGAGAAATTTTAACAAATATAAGCACTCACATAATATCACTCAAATCAGGATATTGAACATTAACATCCCCCTGAAAGTTCATTCACACTCACTTATAATTTCCCATCATAGAAACCTACTAATTTTTGTTATAATAGCTTAGAAATTTCATGTATGTATATACCATTTTTTGTTTTGCTTCTTTCGCTTAATATAATATTTTTGAGATTAATCTGTTTTATCTTTCATGAATGAATTATTTGTATTATGGGGTAATATTCCAATGTATAAATTTGTACATTGTATAATTTCCAGTGTATTACAATTTGTTAAAATTAATGTTATAACCCTTGTTTCTCTAGGTTTTTTTTCCTGTTGTGAATAGAGCTGCTATTACCATTTTTGTACAAGTCTTCTGCGAACATATGTTTTCATTTCTCTTGGCTAAACAGAATGGGGGTGAAATTAAGTTTCATGTCTGAGTTATAAGAAATTGCCAAATAGTTTTCTAAATTGATTATATAGTTTTATACTCCCAGCTGGAAAATTTATGTGTTCCAAAGTCTTAGTCTGTTTGGGCTGCTACAGCAACTTGTCAGAGGCTGAGTAGCTTATAAACAACAGAAATTTATTTATCATCATTCTGAAGGCTGGAAGTTTGAGCCTGCAGTGCCAGCATGTTTCAGGTCTGTGGAGGGCCCTCTTCTAAAATGCGGATTTCTGATCTCTCATTGTATCCTCACCAGGAGTAAAGAGTGTGAACTCGCTCTCTGGCCTCTTGTTATAAGGGCACTGATTTCACTTACGAGGACTCCACCTTCATGATGTAATTACCTCCCAAAGGCTTCATCTCCAAATATTATCACACTGGAGCCTAGATTTCAACAAATAAATCTGAGAGGAACACAAAAATTAAGTCTATTACACACAGTTATTACAGATCTTCCTCAAACACCACCATTGCCAATTTAAGAGTCTAGTAGGTAGAAAGGTGTATATCATTATGATTTTAATTTGAATTTCTGTGATGATAAAAAGAATATTATATATTTCTGATGCAACTACTATGACATATATATGCATTATGAATTCTTTACCCTAGTCTATTGATACCTTTTATTTTCTTAATGATGTCTTGGAAAAATTAGATATTTTTCATAAATTCAATATGTCAATTTCTTTATCCAATGATTCATTCTTTTTGAGTCCTAGACCCCCAAAAGAGTCTCTTTGCTAGTCCCTACTTTCTAACTATTATTTCTATGTTTTCTTTTCCCTAGAAATTTTATGATTTTTATATTTTTTCTTTTATTCTATAATTTTTTTGAGATAATTTTTGTGTTTTTGTTTGGTGAGAGATACAGAATAAGAATAATGTTAATTTTATTATGTTTTCTAGCACTATTTGTTGAAAACACAGTCTTTCCTGATTAAATTACATTGTTACCTTTGTTAAAAATAAGTGACCATACATCTGTGGTTCTACATATGTGTAATCTAGTCTGTTTAACTCTTTGTCTTTCCTTATAAATCAGTGGTCTTTACTCATGCAATCTTAAAGTAAATCTTAAAAATGCATAGTATCATCGCTCTTAATATTTTCCTTTCTGAAAGTTTTTATCACTTTAGTCCTTTGAATTTTCATATAAATTTTTAAAGACGTTATCATTATCTGCATGAAGAAATGCTGAGATTTGTACTTCCAGAGAAAGTAACGGAGAACCAAAACACAACTAAAATACATGGAACAACCATTTGAAAGACTCTGGCTATAAGGCAATGAAGAATAATGATTCCCTGAAGGTGGGAAACAGAGGAGAAGAGCCCAATTTCCCCAGGTTATAACTTTGAGAAATTTTCTAGGGAGGTGAGCACAGAAGGAAATCAGTGGATTCCCAGAAAAAACGATGTCAAACTGTGTATTTGTGAAGAAGAAAATGACAAGATGGGAATATAAGAGAGGACATACATTGAGAGAAAATTCTGGAAATCTGCAGATGGTCCCCTTGAGTAGTCGGCCCAGTACTGATTAGTGCATTTGTATGAAAAAACTACTTGACCCTGGGGGAAAAACCACCCAAAAGGTTTAGAAGTAACTGTACATAGCCTTGCCATAGCACAGGTAATGGTGCCTCTTCCGTCAGCCAGGCTGGAAACAAGTTTCATGAGATTTGCGTAGAGGACACAAAATTGTAACCTCGGTGTTGGGGAGTAATTAGCTACAGAGTGAGCACTGCTTCATTCCCACTTTACAAAGCTAAAAGCAACAGACACAATAAACAAATTGTTTCTAGCTAACTTAATTCTATCCCAAACAACACTCAAGAATATTTGGTTTGGAAACAAAATTCCCATTACACAACAGGTAAAATTCACATTGTCTGACATCTGATAAAATTTGACTAAGTGTAGAAAAAAGCAGAAAAATATGCTCCACAAGAGAAACCTGACTGGAACTGATACCCATTTTTGAGTTACCAGGCAAGGGTGTTAATACTGTTCTTATACTGCATTCCATTAAAAATAATATTAAAATAGAGATAAACAAAATATAAAAGAGATCAAACTTCCAGCAGTAAAATCTTTTTAAGTGAATGATGGAAAATGAAGTAATGGAAAAAATACACTGAGTGGGACTGAATCAGATTTGACATTGAAGAAAGAGCATTATTTAACTTTAAGTCATATTTTAGGAATTATCTACAATAAAACAGATTTTAAAAATTAATTTAAAAAATGACCTATCAATGAGCAATGGAAGAACTTCAACAACCTAATAAATGAATAAATGAAGCACGTTAAAGAAAGGAAAGATATGGAAAGAAAAAGTAATATTATTTTGTCGAATTAGTCTTTTAGGAGTAACAAAGATGGAGAAGAAGATAAAGTAAAGAGTATGTTAAATGGTAAAAATAGTATATAGAAGGTTAAAGGGAACTGAGATTAAAGAAATTAAAGAAGGACTATTTTTAACTTTTAAGGACATTAGTCTGTGGTTACATGATACTTAATTTTGTGTAAAATTGAGCAATGTAAAACAGTTAATTTGAAATTTAAATAACTACCTATGAAGAAAACTGAGTTTCATGTCCTCTTTAGAGCCTTCAAAAAAAAGAAAGGTTGGAAGTATACATGTTTTACTTCCTCTGGTCATTAATATTTAAATCCCCTCTTTGAAATACCTGCCTTACAATGATGTTTCACCTGATTGGTTATGGCAGACACATTACACATGTCACAAAAGATGCTGCTTCAGAGCTTGATTGATTTTGAATACTTGATTAGAGATGAGAAAACATTGGTTAGGATGATTTTAGAATGAAGAATCTATGTGGAATTAATAATATAACCTACAAGTTGAGGCAAAAATTGCCTGCATATGTGCAGCATTTTTGTTGATCATGGAATCACTAGAGTGATTTTCTCAAAAGGCAAATTGATAAGGTAGGTAAAGTGTTTCAGGCATCAGGGACATAATAATTAATGTTTCATTTATTTTCACCAAACTGAAGAAATAATTACTTATAAGCTACTATTTAGACAATATTGAAGGCATTATTTTAGATATAAATAATAGGTTTTTCATAATTTTTGTTTAAAGAATGATCTGTTTTAACAAGAATAACACATGGAAATGTAATAATAGCTTATGACTTTTGATATTATTTCCAAGTATATAGTTTACCTGTATGATCTTCAGTATCACCTTCCTGAGCTTTACTTTATTTATGTCTTCAAATGGAGCTACCTTTTGAATGCCTGTTAAATATATGTTGTAATAAACACCACGAAGTATTATAGCAGGAAGTAGGAAGTTACTTTAGATCATAGTATTTAATACATCACATTGTTTGAAAAGATGAATGGAAAAGAAAAAAAAGAAATGGCGGTAAGAGGAAATTTATTCATTAAAATTAAAGTGAACAGGAGATGCAGGGGGAATTAAAATATGATTTGTTGTGTTAGTCTCTTTCTTTTTCCAAGACCTTCTTTCCTTTTTATTTGTTAGACTTCATAGTCTGGAAATCCAAGCTGGATCTCTCCAGTCTGTGTACTAGACTTGGAAATCCTTCGCCTTACGGGATACAATTTAAACTCACTCCTACTGAGACCACTTGCCCTAAACATCAGATGGAAAGGATTGCCTTCTTTTCTGGGTCTTTTTCTTGGTTGCCAATAATTCACAAATAGAATACTCACTTTTTTTACATTGCAATTCAACAAAAATATAATAGGTGTTAATTGAAAATAAAATACTAAAGTAATCCAGAAGTGTTAAATCAGTAAGACCTAGTACTAAGTACCAACAAAATAGTCTTCATCCAGTAGTGAAAAATACTCTAAAATCTATGTTGCATGTTCCTACAAATAGTGATCTCTTAGAAGATAGAATCCTGTACAGCATGTCCAATCCCAAGTTTGCGAAGCCGAAAAATGTTTACCCTGCGCCTACAATACTATTTTCTATTTTTTGTCAATGCTTGCCAACCACAGATTACAAAATGTGCTTTTCTTATTGGAGTGAAGAAAAAAAAGCACATTGGGTACATCCATGGGGCATCTCACTAAGAATGTGCTAGAAAAAAACGTATGGGATTTAGGCTTTGGTCAGGTGATTTGGGGGACAGTCCAATGAAGCAGGGGTTCACTCTGAACTGGGAGCTTTCATAATGCAAGAACAATTTTTATGATGGTATATTTTCTATATATTGAATATATATAACATATATTTTATTTATATTATTTATATGTAATATATAAATATATATCATATATTTTATATATAGATATAATATATTAAATTTTATAACAAATTTTACCTATATAGAGGAGATACTAGAGTGAAATTAAATTTATAAATGGTAAATAAGCAGAAGTCACTCATACTAGCCTGGCCTGAGGATATTTGAAATACTGAGACTTGGGTAATGTTTTGTTTGTGTTCAGACATGATTATGAAGTGGTCTTGTCTTCTTGATCTACCATGGTCGCAAAGTGGCCTTACCTGTTGTCAATATTTTGTAGAATTGTTTATCTTTCACAGGAGAAAACCAAGACCTAGCTGTGTTACTAAGTCAGAACTAGATGTCAAGGACTAGTTTTCTTTCTCTTTTTAAATATGGAGTTTGTTTCTTAGTCTTCTGAGATATAGTGCACAACTACCCTTCCTCCTTTACAATGACAAGGTCATATTTTATTTCTTATCTGTTCTTTATCATATAAAGTCCAGCTGTACAATAGCCACTAAATAAATAATAGGTGGATAAAAATGAATAAATGAATAAGTATTGAAATACATACATAACCAGAGGTCAGCCTGAAAAATAGGCCAAGCAGGAAAAAGGGTCAGTCACTTATCCAACCAAATACTTGGTCTCAGTGGCACTCACTGACTTGAGCATATTTTATCAAAATGAGAATAATAATAATTAACATTTATTATTAATACATTATATTATAGTCATTCTGTTACATTGTGTAATTCTCAAAGGATTCTTTAGAATTCTTTTAACCGTAGAGGTGAAGCTTGGAGAGATTCAGTTATCTCAAGGACATACAAATAGTAAGAAGTAGACTCAGGACTCACACCTAGGATGTCCCTGTCTCAAATTGCTGGGGCTGCTTCATCCTTTCATGTTTGCCTTCCATTCCCTACCACCAAAGCTACTGCTAGAAGCCAATTGCATAGTCAATAGCTTCTTTTTTTCAAATGTAATGTTACTTAAGTAGTTACAGGTTTCAACCAGTACTGGGCTACAAAAGCCCTCCTCTCCTCGGGCTTCCCTGGAGTCTACACTATCCCCACTCTCTCTCTGCCTGTATTTGTTCTATGTTTTTTTTTTTTTTAATGTTGCAGTTTTGCCAAGTTTTATCCTTCATTTTAAGCTTTTTCCTTTAATTCTCAGTTCTTGTGTAATTGCATCCACACAATTTCAGTTACTATCTATCTTTCTAAGTTTATGTCATCCAGTCTGGTGGTTCATTTGAGCTCGAGTCCTGTAGTTTCAGAAGCCTAGTGCACTTTCCACATGCATGTCCTGCAGACTTCTCTCGGTAGACAGTGAGGGAGTGCTCTCTCTCTCTCTTTCTCTCTCTCTATATATATTTATTTATATTTATATACTCATATATATCACATACATATATATCTGTATGTACATACTTATGCATCTCCTCTTAACACTGAATTCCTTTTTATTTTCTAGCTCTCCAACTCACTTAAATGAATCTACATAGTTGCCTGAACACAAACCTTAGAGGTAAGAGCAATCTCAGATCTATATTATTCCTCATATTCATTTGGTCATAAAAATCTATCATTTCTACCTCTTACATATCTTCTTTCATTTTGAGCCACTTATAAGAGTCTCTTTACAGATTTTCATCTCTTCAATAAAATTAATCCTCCCTATAGTATTTAAACCACAGATCTGATAATTCTGTTTTGTTTTTTTCCCCATTGAAATTTTACTCTTGGCCAGGTTTATAAGATTCTTAATGACTTGATCCCTACATGACATCCTGCATTTTTTTTTTACCACTTCTTTCTAAATTTCACTCTCTTCCAAAATATATATATACTTGAACTAGCTGAGCCGTATAATTTTCTCTTTATTTATCTGTACCACATGGATTCTTCTGTCTTAAATTGGCCTTCTGTAAAATGCCTATTCTTGTTTTAAATCAAGATTTACTGAACGTGTTTAATTTCCTGGCATTCTATTCAGCCTTTTATATGGATTTTCTTATTTAATTGTCAAAGCAATACTGTGGAGAAACTGCTTTGAATTTCCGTTTTACAGAGAAGGGACTAAAGACTAATGTGTATAAATATCTTGCCCAAGAATATGTGACTATGAAGTAGTGATGTTAGTATTTAAACTCATGGGTTTTGTTTGTTTGTTTCATTATAAGCTAAATTACTCACTTCAAGTGACTACTAACAGATTTTTCTCTATAAATTATTGCATATTTCCCCATTTCCCTTGTAGTAGTGATTATTACTTCTCCTAGACCATAGAATGTACTTATAGGCTTCTTCAGTAGAAGGTGGATCTTTACACAGAACTTAAGACATATTTATAGGTCTCTATAGAAAAATTCATATACTTAAATTCACTTCTATGTTATTGTTATGTCTTGTAATTAAATTTGAGCCTCTTGATGGCAGCCATTATATCTTATTTGTATTCATATCCACTAATAGTACATGGCAGATTGTAAACCTTGTTGAATGTAAACTAAATTAAGAGAAGACCTATAAAAAAGAAAATACTTTGGTTTAAACACAAGACAGTTACATGCATTTATTTTCTAGTTCGAAAACAGTAGTGAAATACAAGGGGAAAAAAATTATTTATTTTCCTATAATGAGCCTGGTCTGAGTCCTCTGATTCCTTTTCTCTAAAATTCTACCTCACTAAATCTATCTAGAAATAAAATTAATACAAAATGAAGATGAGTAAATAATACCCTAAAAATTTCCAGAGTTGATTAACTTTATTCTTTTTCATTAATTTTAAAATGTTCAGGTAAACCACTGTTCTGAAATTTTTCTTAGAATATGAATTTCCTTGACAAATCATATTGTGAAATATATAAAAGGTATTGTACAAGAAATCCAGAGTTGTAGCATCAAAGTTGTTTTATAACATCGATGAGAAGGTAGACAACCAGTTATATCTTACGGTTTTCATCTACTGATCAGTGTATGTTATTATTTGGGAAGAGGATTATCTATGACATAGAAATATCACTCTTTCCTATAACTCTTTTCAAAGCCTTAGAGTGTTAGACTCTAATCACCTGAAAAGTGAAGCACCAATTTTTCTCTAGGTTGACAAGAAAATAACTTCTGTAATAGGTGCAAGGATCAATACAAAAGTTATCATATAGGTTACAAAATTTGTCTATCTTTACCTCAAAAACTTCAACTTACCTTATATGAAATACTGGATATTAAACACAAAACAAAACGGTAAAAAGCCATGAAACCAGAACTTCTACCCAACCATCTTATATGACTGTAAAGATTCTAAGACAAAGGTTCTAATGTCTGGCTTCCACCATATCATCTCAACTATGTGTTCTGGGGCGTCTGCCTGTACTAATGAATCAGAATCATCAAAGAGAGTGCCCAAAATTGCACGTAGTTTTTCTCTACCTCTACATTTCATAACCTATGTGTGGATGTTGTCTGAGTACTGTTCTCGACTGCTCCTCATTTAGGATGGAGAATAAATGAGGAGTCAAAAGGATCATTACACTAATAGCCAGCTACACTATATTTTCTAGCATAAAGAATATCTTGATATACTGAAAGAAATAAGCATTAAGTCTACTTCATGATTTTAGATTATTATTCACAAAAAAGAGACACATTTTTCCTTATTCTCTGTCTGTGACTGGAACTGTCTATGTTTGTGTTAAACCTGCTTCATCAACTCCCTGCTGAGCGAGTGTAAGGAACAGGCTAAGTGGGCGTTTGTCTGGGGAAGTCCAGCATCACTCAATTTTAAAGAAACAAATGGAGAAAATGGATCAGAACTCATCTCAGAAAACTTTTGAGTGTATTTGAAAGTGATAATCTGATAAACTGTTCTCCAGTTATGTGGGAGTGGGCAGAGATACGCATAGTAAACCTAAGTAAAGGGCAGCTTTTTAAAAACTTGTTTGATAACCATCCCTCTGGCAAATCCAAAACATCACCCTGTATGACTTCTGATGGATAGTGTGAAGTTTGGTGGGCAACTATTTAATTAATCAAAACTTCCCAATGTTGGAATTTGGAATGATTAAGAGAAAATTTAAAGAAAATTACTTTACACTATACAGAGTGTAAATATTTCAATTGGCTAATGTATTAAAGTACTTGTTTTTTTCTTTCTCAATCTCTCTTTTCCTTTTTTAGCAGTGGTCATTTACGAATTATGTGTGCCTGTTTTCTTTAATCAAATTTATATGGTTCCTATAAAAACTGTGTTTGATTTTATTGGAGGAGCTAAAATTGTTCAAGAAGGCAAATTTTCCAAAAAAAAAATTAAAATTTATACTCACAGTAAGACCTTAAAATTAATAGTGTATGACTTGTGACTAATTTCAATCCATTCATTAGGACAAGCTGTTTAGGAACATATGCTGAGAAGCTCTTCTTTAGTGTATATTTGAGCTAATCATCCTATTTGGAAAGTAAATATCTAAAATAAAATGTAAAAAAAGTTTCAAATATTTATTGATCAGTTTGCTAAATTTTTTATTTTCAAGTATCAAGTTATCTTCATATTTCCTGATACAAAATGCTTGTTTCATTGTTAACATAACTATTCATTAGATATGCTTAGGTTACGTTTTGTGATTTATTTAATATTTAAAAATACTGTCACTAGTTTGCTAGCAGTGAGAAAATTCATGATACCAAGATGGGAAATACACTTAGTTCTGTCTGTGTATTTTCTAGAAAGTAATAAGAATGTTTGTGATTATTTACCACTACATACTGTGGTTGAAGTATTTCACTGCTGTGTCCTGTGATATTGGAGTTCACCATCTTAATGTCAACAAACTTGTCTATAATTCTGCAAATGGATTAGTTCTTGTTAAACTTAGGACCCCAAAGGTCCTGTAGCTAGAAATGAGAAATGTTTTATACATATTAAAGCTGAATTGCTCAAAATTTTATTGACTATTCTGCTTCTTTTTGGTTGCCTAAATAAAATTATATTAAAAATTAAGTGAGAGAAATATTGAACAGAATAACATTATTTCCAAATATTTTATATGCATTATTTTATTAGTATTTAGCTTTTTTTATTAGGGTGGCACAAATATAGTTACTATTCTTTCTGCCTAAATATCCTTTATTTACACAGTGGCTGAATTATGACCTCGGGAACACGGTCTTGCAGGCTGTACAGTTCTGTAGCCAGCAGGTTACATGACAGTTTCACTTTTATGCTCATTTAAAATATTGACTATTTTATGAGGCAAAGCAAATGGCATAGCTTTTCTTACAGATACTTTTATGTTTCCTTATTTTCTTACTCTATTTCATAAGAGAATCATGATCTTTCCTGACATCACATTTTTTACTCATAGAGAATTATTATTTTTCAGTATCATTACTGAAAAATTTTTAATGAGATTTAGTTATTTGTTTTTGAAGATGAAAATATGATATAGATCTTATGATCTCTGTAAATAATTTGCTATATTATTTAGCTGAATCTACTTTCTTTTTTTTTCTTTTAACTCAGCCCCCCCCCCCAAAGCCCAACCTCCCAACAAACAAAAAGCTATCTGGGAATACTGCTATACTAACATATTAACCACAGTATAATCATTCATAGAAAAACAGTAATTAAGCAATGAATTGAATTAAATAACAAAGTTCAAACCATCAT
>CAUYRH010162961.1:0-12403 GCA_963574655.1 Perodicticus potto | reverse complement strand
CAGCAACCTCCAATTCCTGGGCTCAAGCGAGTCTCTTGACTCTGCCTCCCAAGTAGCTGGGACTACAGGTGCCCGCCACAACGCCCGGCCATTTTTTGGTTGCAGCCATCATTGTTTGGCGGGCCCAGGCTGGATTCGAACCCACCAGCTCAGGTGTACGTGGCTGGCACCTTAGCCCATTGAGCCACAGGCGCCGAGCCAGGCCTTCAAATTTCTTTCAGATGCCAAATGGGCAGGCAGTTTCCCATCAGTAACAGCTATCTATTAGCATATCTCCCCCAACTAAACTATATCTCCAGGGAACAATTAAGCTTGATTGGGCTCCTGTCTCCACCCCAGCAAACGCCTCATCCCAACAATGTGGTGATGTCCCTTCTTCTAGTAGCAATATTAACATTGGTAATCCCAACTCTGGAACAGAAGTATTTTGTGAGAATCGGACCTTACAAGAAGAAAACACCTGTACTCCTTAAAGATGTGCCTTAGGCAAACTACTCTTGAGAATTCTGGTAAAATGAAACAACATCTATAGCATTCCAGAAGGTCAGTTTCAAACAGTAATTCTCAAACTTCTGGGAGCTTTGAGTCAGAATGTGGCAGGGGAGCACTAGCTCCTTGCCTCAGACCACCCCTCTCCTCTTCCCACTTCTCCATGGGCTCTTGCTTAGGTGAGGATTCGTAAATGCTTGCATGCAGAGACCCGGTCTAGAGGTTCAAGCTTCATCCATGTGAACCCTTGACCACCCCTAAGCAGGCTTGGGACTGTTCGGGAGGGAAATTCCTCTGTTCTAGACATCTGGAGTGGGGTATAAGAGAGGCATGGGCTCTAGGGGTGCTTATCTCCTTGGTCCTTCAGACTCTTCTTGCTCCATGAGAAGAAGCACAGGCAAAGGAAGGGCACAGTAGAGCCCTCTAATGATGATGCCAAGGCAGGAGCCCTCTATTAGGGATCTCAGGGCATTTCAGACCAAAGGAAGAGATGTGGGTTTGTCATTGCAGAAGTTGGTAATATTTTTCAGTATCCAGTGTGCCAACTCAAACTACCAGGGAGTAACTTAGGCACTATGGAGCACTAAGAACTAGGGGGTCTAAAGGCAATATATTTATGACCTGCATCTAGGAGGTATTTGGATTAATTTTGGCCACGTGTAGGCAGGATCTTATCTTAATTACAGAGAAAGTTAAGTATGTGTTTGAGGCCCATGTGCCTCAAAAGTGTTGATGTCATCACTTTTCTGTCAGTTCCTGTACTGTGCACTCTCAACTTACTTTCATAGGCTGTTCCTGGAAAAAAAATCCAGGTTATTTGAAAGGTCAAACAAAGAATTACCATTATGACCCATACCTGAGATAAAATGGAAAACATAAGTGCACACAAACACGTATAGATGCATGTTCATAGCAGTACTATTCACAAGAGCCAAAACATGGAAACAAGCCAAATGTCCATCACCTGATGGATGGCTGGATCACAGAGATGTAGTATATTCATATAACAAAATATTGTTCCGCCACTAAAAGGAATGAAATACTGATGCATGCTAAAACATACATGAACGTTGAAAGAATGATGTGAAGTGAAAGAAGCCAGTCACAAAAGACTACATGTTGTATGATCCCATTGATATGAAATATTCTGAAGAGTCAAGTACATAAAGACACAGAGCACATTAGTGGTTGCCAGGGGGCAAGAGAAAGAGGGATTAGCAGGTGACTACTATTTAATTAGCATTTGGGATGATCGAAAAATTCTAGAATTAGGTATTGGTGATAGTCGTACAACATTGTAAATATACTAAATGCCACTGAACTGCTCACTTTAAAATGGGTTAAATGGTAAATGTTATGTGTCTTTTGCCACAGTAAAAAAAGAAGAGAACCCAAACTCATTTATGCTACAGTAATGATGACAAATGACAGCTCACATGTTTAAAATTTTACATACTTTGAAAGCAGTCATTATTTGCTAAATTTCAACCATCAATTAGATTACACCTTTCTTAATGTTCGCAATATGCTGTAAGTTTGACATTTTTGTCCACATTTGAAAGATAATAAAACTGAAAAATGACCTATTTTATCCAAGGTCACACAACTATTGGGGTCACTAAAATTCAAAGCCAGACCTAACTGAATTTCAAGTCTATTCTCCTGATGATGCTAAGAAAAGAGGCCCCCTGTTAGCATTTAGGGCATCCAGCCACAGTTCAGGAAGGCTTAGAAGACACAGTGCCTCCTGCACCAGAAAATCTGTCTACCTGGGCATTCTCCAACTGAAACAGTGGTCTCCAAACCACCATAACCTCTATCTCATCAGTAACAAATCTAAGCACAGCCTTCTAATATGTGCATATTTAATGATATGCATTAAAGTTTATGCTTGGATAACTAAAAAATCACATATTAAATTTTACTAAAATTCATTTATTTCCTGCTAAGATAAAAGTAAATATGATTTTAATATGTCCTTTCTACTTCCTGGATGGACCATCTTACATACACACCATTAGGAATGAAAGTCCTGTCCTCTGGACACTGCTGCTCTGGAAAAAAGTAAGTTCTGGCACTATTCATATATTCATCAATTTGATTGAAGAACCATTATTTATGACTTACTTGTCCAAAGGCATCTGCTAGCCTCCATGGATGATACCAAAGAGCCAAGATAAACCAAAGAGCCTCATTGCTGTCAAGTTACTAACAGTCTAATAAAGGACAGAGGATAACTCCTATCCAAGACAGGAGCCCTCAACTGATACCTGGATAAGCAACCATCTTGTGTACATACTATAACAGAGACACAGGTTAAATTAAAACACCTCTTAACAACTGCTTGCTAAATAGTTTGAAAAAAAATAAAGGTATGTCAATTTCAGTTATAAGATCTTTTTTAAACATCAAAAATGGCACAGATGGAGACAGGTCAGATATTCAAGATCACCATTTATCTAAAATTGAAAATAGACCAATTTTGAGTACACTTAGCATGGAATGTATATACATGCATACCTACGTGTGTGTACGATACATGCATGTTATGCCCCAAGGTTGGGTAAATACTGTTCACAAGTGATCTGATGCATGGATGAGAGAATTCTACTTTAGAAAAGGATTGTTAACATAATTATGATTTTTTTTATTCACTGGAGCTTTTGATCATAAAATTCTGCGGGCCATTTAAGATATGGCTTTTATCTTTTTCACATTCCTGGTAACTAAACTCATTTTCAAATATATGATTGGGCAATCACTAATGTAGTTCAAGTAAATAAAGCATACTATGTCCCATTTACCACCTCATCATAGAGATAATTTATAAGTCCTTGAAAATTTAGTAGATTTAAAAGAAAAAACACATTTTTCCAAATAAATACTTTCTCTGCTCTGGCTTAAAAATAAACTCCAATATGATTTATGAAATGTTCTTATTTCTGTAAGGTATTGTGATTTCTGAAATAATGAAGTGTAGTACTTGAAAATCACATTTAATTTACTCTGAGGGAAGCAAGCTAATGCCATGCGAGGTTGCTGGGGAAACAGAAAAGCTTCTTTAGGTCAGTGTTGTAGCAGAGAAGTAAGCTGATATTTCACAATTTATTCATGGTCATAAACCTAAACTCTTTCCTGATTTTTAGCAACGTATTCTTAATTTTACATTAAATATTCACATACCCCTTTAATCTGGTCTTATTTTTGGTAACTGATGGAGATTTGTAAAGCAAAAAAAAAAAAAAAAATTGAGAATTTAAGCTGCTCTTTATCACAATCCTTGTACATTTTAAGCTATTTTCCTAAAGCCCAATTCAATAAAAATTACATCCGGTTTCGGCACCAGAGAAGCTCATTTTGGGCAATGGAAGCCCACTTATCATTAAATTTTACATGAAATGAAATAAGGGCCCTGTGCTTACAATGACTCTAATTATTTAGATAATTCACAAAAGCCCTGATTTATGCTAAATACTTAGCTTTAATTAGCCAGCAGCTACATAAAAGGAAGGGGGGGGGTCTTAAGTGTTGGAAAAAGGACATATGGGGCAGCTATTAGTTGCTATCTCAACACCAATTTCCCTCCCCTTTCCTTCTCCCACTAGAGAAGTTGGATGTGCCAGATACCCACATTCTAATGTTCTCTTGCAGCTAAAAAAGGACTATGTGACTATTGCTTATCAAGCCAAAGGAAGCAGACAGATGTTGGCTGGGGAAGGTTTTGGTCTGTAATAAACAATAGGAAAAAATGTCCCCTCTACCTCTTCATTGGACATGGTTTTTCTGCATGCAATGCCTGGAGCCGTTGCAACCATCTTGTAACCAAGAGGGGAAACATCATCAACATGCTGAAGATAATAGAAAAGATGAACAAACACCATAGTTCTGTTGACATTGTTAAGCCACTGAATTAAGTAATTCTAGAACCACACAAACTCTGGATGTAAGATAACAAAATGTTCTCGTTATTTCAGCCACTTTGAGTTAGGTATTCTGTTACTTGCAATTAAAAGGATCACAACTGCTTTTAAAAATGACTTTTTTTTCCTATATATTCTGCAAGGCAATCAGATGGATTCTTTTATGAGCCAGAACTATAAATCAGAATGTCAGAGCTGAGAGAAAACCTTGGAATTTATCAGATCTAATGATAATAAAGATGGCTGGGAGAATCATCTATGGGATTTATTTTTCCAAAGTACACACATCCTTCCACCTCCACTATAGGTAGATAATCACTGCTGCGATAGGATGCTTTATTATGAGACCATTCTGAGAAACTAAAAATAAATCATGACCACCCAATCTACTTCCTTGGCTTTATTTCATAGATGAAGAAACTGAAGCCCAAGTGAGTTCTTCAAGGTCACTCAAAGCAGTCCCTACAAGCCCCCAAAGGGCCACGTGATATTTAGAGAAGGAAAATAGCACATCATCACTGAGGAATGGACAAAACCAACTGACCCGACGGGCATTGGACCTGTACTCATCTTTATTTTTATTTTTGTGAGACAGAGTCTCAAGATGTCACCCTGGGTAGAGTGCCATGGCGTCACAGCCTACAGCAACCTCTAACTCCTGGGCTAAAGCGATTCTCTTGCCTCAGCCTCCCAAGTAGCGGGGCCTACAAGCGCCTGCCACAATGCCCAGCTATTTTTTGTCGTTGTTGTTGCAGTTGTCATTGTTGTTTTAGCTGGCCTGGGCTGGGTTTGAACCCACCATTCTCGGAGTATGTGGCTGGTGCCCTGACAACTGAGCTACGGGCACCACCCTCTGTACTCATTTTTTAATGCTCAGCTGGGAACATCTATACACAGGCTGCAGAAAACCTTGATGGATCTTTCTGTCTGCTTCTCAAGTTCAAACTCCCCTGCTTACCATTCAAGGCCCAGCACAGCCTGATTTCTTTCAGAAAGTCTTGCTGCATTTCTCTCTGCTCTCCACCACTCACTCCCTTGCTCTTTAGTTTTCCATAAGTGTACCAGGCTCAGCCAGCTAGGCTCCTTCCCAACCCAGAATGTCCTCCATTTTTATCTATTGCCCTTCCAAATACTTTCCATCCTTCGAGGTGTCACATAAACATCATTGCATGTTCATTTGATGGCAGCACCAACAAAACATTTTCCCTGGAATGTCTGCCTTTTTATATGTACAACGGTACAAAATGGTACAGTACTTTCCATGAAACTTTCAACTCAATTCAATTAAAAACAAAATAAAAGAGATTAGAAAATAAAATGGGAATCTCGGGAAGATGTTATCAATCTACCTAATAATGTAGCATAAAACACTTCATATCTCTCCGATTTTAAGAACAATAAAAACTTGTATTTTGGTAAAAACTTAAAGTGAAATCATAGGAAGAAATAAAGTGAAAAGGGAGAGGCAATGATTAAACTGCTGACTTATAAGAGCCATAATATCAGAACAGAAAGTATTTACAGATCACTTCACCCGCTGCCCCATCTTACATAGGGAAACTGAGGTCCAAGGAGGCATTGTGGTTAACTTTTTTTTCCAAGGATGCCCCTTTATTTTATTTTTGACCCCAAAGGTGGTATTTGGGACCTCAACGATAACATCTACCTAAAAATCTTAGAACTTGTCACTGTTACAACTATCTAAACTCAGTTTTCCTTAGCCAAATTCATTACATCCAAGAGCCTAGATCTTTCTTCCTAATCTACCTTTCCCCAGAAACTTTTCCTATTATCTACTGTTCTTCCTATGTGAACGCTGATGGCACCAACATAAAAATAAGATGTCATACTACTATTACAATAAATAAGAGTTCAAGTAAAATACAGCTAACGAGGGTAAATAGGCAAAGCTTTCTGGGTCCCCAGTGATATAAAACCCCAAGCATTATGGGAGAAAACAGAAAGTGGCATTATTCTGATTTCAGTCTTGGGTGGGATAAAGTTAAATTATACAAATAAAAGCAGCATGGCTTTGAAAAAAATTTACTGTGCTGGGGTGAAGAAACTGGTTCCACAATGATTTAAGCTTTGCAGTGAATTGAGAGATGAGCTTATTACAGCTTTTAGAAATATTTAAAGAAACCTCTCTCAGCTGCTACCAGAGCATTAAGGGAAACTGCACTCTTTGGAGCTATATACGGGAGCTGGCGAACACAGGGACAAAGGGAAGGAATGTCATAACTTAAAAGAGTGGGGGGGCAAATCAGAAATGAAATTCAGTACTGGAGTATCACAGGTATGGTCAGAAAACCTGAGTCCTGATCAGGTATTTGTGTGATATACACAGCTGGTTTTGCTTACCCAGCATCCATTCCATCTTCCTTATCTTCTTTGGAAGACTCCCTCATCCCTCACTCTCAGCTTCTGGATTTCTAGTGGAACTGACCACTCCCTTCTCAAGAATAACTATATAATCCATCCTTTGAACTAGGGCATTTTGAGAAACAGTTTTTAAAAATAATACTTATTAAATATGTAACTTTTGAAATATGCATTTTTGACCAACAAATTGCTTTTATTAATTGGATGGGCCTATAAAATAGTTGTATTCAAAAGCTGTTTTCAAAAATAGTTTTTATCCAAAACAATAATAAAAGACACGCATGACCATTAGAGCAAAATGGGCATGATACTTATATTGATTTTCTAAACATTAAAAATAACAAGTAGTTCCAGCTCCATCCATGTAAACATGAAAGAGGTAAAGTCTTCATCTTTCTTTAAGGCTGCATAATATTCCACGGTGTACATATACCACAGTTTATTAATCCATTCGTGGGTTGATGGGCACTTGGAGCTGGAACTCCACATTCTTCTTAGCAAAGTATCTCAAGAATGGAAGAAAAAGTATCCAATATACTCAGCCCTACTATGAAACTAATTTATAGATTTCATATGAAAGCTATAACCCAATTATAGCACAAGAATATGGGGAAAGGGGCAAGGGAGGCAAGGGGAGGGGAGGGGGGAGGATGGGTGGAGGGAAGGTTATTGGTGGGACCACACCTATGTGCATCTTAGAAGGGTACAGGTGAAACTTACTAAATGTAGAATATAAATGTCTGAACACAATAACTAAGAAAATGCCATGAAGGCTATGTTAACCAGTTCAATGAAAATACTTCAAATTGTATATAAAACCAGCACATTGTACCCCCCCAAAAAATAACAAGTAGTATAGTTATTCTTTATATATCATTCAATACTTCGATTTCTTACCCATAACTGTGTCTAGTATAGTCAATGGATTTTTTTAAAGAATTAATGGTTTGATCATTTTTAATGCTTTCATAAAATTGCCTGTACTATTCTTCTAAATTGTATTTTAAGTTTAATAAATTTGAAATTTAAAAAAGGAAACTATGACTAGTTCTGGATTCTTGTTCCAGCTCTATTTATCTTTTTGTAACCTTGGTTAACGGTTTTCCTTTTGTACAGTGAGAGAGTTGGTCTTTTCATTGATGCTTTTTAAACTAGGCTCTCCGAAATAGGAGGGGAGATGGTTTATTTGTTATTAGAATACTCTACTTTGTGTTTTCAATTCTGTGATAATTTAAAAATTTCCAATGTTGTATTTTTTTGGTAGCTTGTTTTCCTTTTAGTATTTTATCTTATATTATTTCAGATTAATATGAGGGTATAAAATCTGAACTTTGCCTTTTAAATGAAAACAATGTAACCAATGGTATATTTCTGTAATCAATTACTGCCATGCTATTTTTCTGCCTATCTATGTGTTTGTGTCAACAGTTGAATATACACCAAGTATAGTGTTGCTATTATTGTTAAAAGTAGACAAAAATCTTCACAAAGGTGGACGTGTTAGACTAAAGATGTGTTCCTATCATACAAAAACCCTGTAAACAATGCAGGTATCCTTTGACTACAAGAAAATTATGAGAGAAGGAAGTCATCACACATGTTCTAAGTATAAAGAGTGTATACCTAGTTTTATGTGTAATACTTATATATACATACATTTTATTATGTGATTTACCATTCTTATTTAAATAGCATTATGAATATAATTTAAATTGACGCTAGGGATTGGTTAGATTTTTTTACCTTTTAGAAGTAGTCTTTATATTACTCAATTGAGAAAAACAAGCTCAGATGATCTCTCAGTCCCTTCTTCTGGGATATTCCATAAGTCTATTAGAAAAACTGGCACAGATATCCTACTTATAGAGCCCAAGTGAATTGAACGGGAAAATTAATCAATACCCAATGAACATTCTCCCTTTTAGTATATTACCCAAAAACACAGAACAAAAGAATGGCTTTCCTAAGTTTTCCAATTAGAAACAATCCTAAAAATACAGAGTTAGAGAATATAATATGGTATTATGGATGGGTCAGTTTCTTGGAATTAAATTTTCTTTAGCAGTCAACTTGGTGTCATTTTTTTGTGTGTGAAGGACAAATGCCTGACACACTGGACCGAGCACAGAAAGCATTAAAGAGGTAGAAAAGGAGGCAAGAGGTTTCCCCTTCCTATATGGAAAACTGTAACACCATCTGACAAAGTTTCTTGTTTTAAAAAAATATTATACAGAACACTCAATATTATATACCATGGAAGAAACATTTTTGTTTGTGAATTACTCAGTCATTCATATGGATAAAAGTATGTCTTGTCTTTTTCCTCCTCATTCGTCACACAGAGACCCCCCGTCTGGCTACATCCTTGACGAGTAATATTTTTTATAGTGTTCTTATAAGTGATTGCTTGCAGCATCTTATAGTCTTATCTCAGCTTGTGCAGCTTCTCATTAATATTCTGTACATATGGAAGAGTTTTCTATATCATTGTCCATTAACAAGGAGAATAATCATTCATTCAGTTATCAAGCAGTCAGCAAAGACCTGGCCTTCTGCCCTTAGTGCAAAGAATCATGGGATATCAAGAAGGTTAAATGTGGTTGACATTATGATAGTTACATTTTTTTATATAATTAGAGTTCTATAACCAAGTTGATCAAAGATAAGCAAAGAAGTATTAAAGTCTTTTCGGACTAAGAGACCATATTAAGGACTCTTTACCTCTTCGTAAAATGACAAAAAAACATATTTCAGCTGATACATACCAATGATCATTCTTTTATGGCTAACAAGAAAAGGTCATGAGTTTACACATAAATTACATATTAGTGTAAAATAGCTTTTAAAAGGAAGTGAGTTAAGTGATACTAGGAAAATGCAAAATTTAAATGGGACTAGACATAAGGACAGACACATAAAACAGCTAGCTGACTAAATCATCAGACGCCAAAGGTGCAGAATGACTCAACTCAAAATAAAACACTCCCTACTGCACCTTTTTGGTCATTATTTAGCCATTATAGGCCTTTTTCATTTCTACAATAACAGAATCTTTGTATAAACACCTGGTACATGTACACTTACAGAGGGTGTCAAAAATGTATACACATTTTCAGAACGGATATGGCTGTATTAAATTTATAATGTTCAAGTCATGTTTGACTTCTACAGTTATAAGAGGTGCTCAACGTGACTGAAATTCATCTATTGTTATCAGTATGTGTTGAGTATTGCAAATTTAATACAGTACTTCTTTTCCTTTCTTAAAATGTGTATATATTTTTGGGCACCCTGTGTGTGTATTTTTTTTCCAGTGTCAGCAATACTGGATGGGGAGAGAGGCAATAAGACTTTTATCTTTTATATGCCTCTAAATCAGTGATTTTCAACCATTGTGCTGTGAGAGAATCTTAGGTGAGCCATGAAAATTTTTAAAGATCATTAATTAAATTATTTTCACAAGAAGTTCAAAGCACAATATATATATTTGTATTTTTTACTCTTCTTTTGATCAATATAACTAAACGTGCCATGGAAACTTAACTATAGGTTCAAGAGTACTGTGAGATTTTTTTAAAAGGTTGAGTTTCATAGCTCTCTTTATAGAGATATTTCACATCCTTTGTTAGGCAGATTCCCAAATATTTCATCTTCTTTGGCACAACTGTAAAGGGCATAGAGTCCTTGACTGTTTTTGCGGCTTGACTATTATTGGTATATATAAAAGCTACTGATTTGTGAGTATTGATTTTGTTATCCTGAGATGCTACTATATTCCTTGATCACTTCTAAGAGTTTTGTGCTTGAGTCCCTGGGGTTTTCCAGGTATAAAATCATATCATCTGCGAAGAGTGGAAGTTTGATCTCCTCTGAACCTATTTGTATACCCTTGATTGCCTTCTCTTGCCTGATTGCGATAGCTAAGCCTTCCATTACAATGTTAAAAAGAAGTGGAGACAATAGGCAACCTTGTCTGGTTCCTGATCTGAGTGAAAATGATTTTTTTGGTGTTGTTGCGGTTTGGCCTGGGACAAGTACAAACCCGCCACCCTCGGTATATGGGGCTGGTGCCCTACTTGCTGAGCCACAGGCACTTCCCCTGAGTGGACATGTTTTCAATTTTACTCCATTCAATACGATATTGGCTGTGGGTTTGCTGTAGATGACCTCTATCCATTTAAGAAAAGTCCCTTCTCTCCCTATTTTCTTAAGTGTTCTGATCATAAAAGGATGCTGGATATTTTCAAAAGTTTTTTCTGCATCTATTAAGAGAATCATATGGTCTTTGGTTTTTTGTTTGTTTATGTGATGTATTATATGTATAGAACCAACATATATTGAACCAAACTTGAGACCCTGGGATCCCATCATATGTTAAAGATCTGGAAAAAATAGTACTTCGTTTTATATGGAACCAGAAAAAAAACCTTGAATAGCCAAGACATTACTCACAAATAAAAACAAACCAGGAGGAATCAAGCTACCTGACTTCAAACTATACTATAATTCTATAGTGATCAAAACAGCATGGTATTGGCACAAAAACAGAAAGGTAGATTTATAGAACAGAATAGAAAACCAAGAAATGAACCCAGACACTTATCATCATTTGATGTTTGATAAGCCCATCAAAAATATAAATTGGGGAAAAGATTTCCTCTTTAACAAATGGTGCTGGGAGAATTGGCTGGCAACTTGTAGAAGACTGAAACTGGGCCCACACCTTTCACCATTAACAAAAATTGACTCTCATTGGATAAAAGATTTAAACTTAAGACATGAAACTATATTCTTGGAGAGAGTTTAGGAGAAACACTGGAAGAAATTGGCCTGGGAGAATACTTCATGAAGAGGACTCCTCAGGCAATTGAAGCAACACCAAAAATACATTACTGGGGTCTTATCAAACTAAAAAGCTTCTGCACAGCCAAGAACACAGTAAGTAAAGCAAGAAGGCAGCCCTCAGAATGGGAGAGGATATTTGAAGGTTATGTTTCTGACAAAGGTTTGACAACCAGAATCCACAGAGAACTGAAACTTATTAATAAGAAAGAAAAAGTAATCCCATTTCATTTTGGGCAAGGGACTTGAACAGAAGCTTCTCTGAAGAAGATAGGAGCATGGCCTACAGAAACATGAAAAAATGCTCATCATCTTTAATCATCAGAGAAATGCAAATCAAAACCACTTTGAGGTATCATCTAACTCCTGTAAGACTGGCTCACATAACAAAATTCCAAAACTAGATGTTGGCGTGGATGTGGCGAAAAGGGAACACTTCTGCACTGCTGGTGGGAGTGCAAGCTAATATGTCCCTTTTGGAAAGAAGTATGGAGAATACTCAGGGATCTAAAAGTAGACCTGCCATTTGATCCTGAAATTCCTCTACTAGGTGTATATACAAAAGACCAAAAAGGGCTTCATAACAAAGATATTTGCAACAGATTGTTCATTGCAGCTCAATTCATAAGTGCCAAGTCAAGGAAGAAGCCCAAGTGCCCATCGACCCATGAATGGATTAATAAATTGTGGTATATGTATGCCATGGAATATTATGCAGCCTTAAAAAAGATGGAGACTTTACCTCTTTTACGTTTACATGGATGGAGCTG
>CAUYRH010162958.1:0-23945 GCA_963574655.1 Perodicticus potto | reverse complement strand
AAGTGTGGTGATGGGTATACAACTACATAAACTTTCTAAAACTTAGCAAATTATATGTTGAAATTGGGTAAATTTTATGCCTTATAAATTATACCTCAAGAAAGCTGCCTTGGCTCCGCGCCTGTGGCTCAACAGGCTAAGGCGCCAGCCACGTACACCTGAGCTGGCGGGTTCGTATCCAGCCCGGGCCCGCCAAACAACAACGACGGCTGCAACCAAAAAATGGCCGGGCGTTGTGGCGGGCGCCTGTAGTCCCAGCTACTTGGGAGGCGGAGGCAAGAGACTTGCTTGAGCCCAGGAACTGGAGGTTGCTGTGAGCTGTGATGCCACGGTACTCTATCCAGGGTGACAGCTTGAGGCTCTGTCTCAAAAAAAAATAAATAAATAAAAAAACTCGCAACAAAAAAAAAAGCCCTGGTCCAGATAGCATCACACCAGAATTCTAGTAAACCTTCAAAGAAAAGCTTATACCCATATTGAAGAAATTATTCCAAAAAATTGAGTAGGAAGAAATTTTCCCTAACACATTCTATGAAGCAAACATAACCCTGATACCAAAACCAGGAAAAGATCCAACTAAAAAAGAGAATTTCAGACCAATCTCACTAATGACAATAGACGCAAAAATTCTCAACAAAATCATAGCCAATAGATTACAGCTACACAATAAAAAAAATCATTCAACATGATCAAGTAGGCGTCATCCCAGGGATGCAAGGTTGGTTTAATATACACAAGTCCATAAACGTAATTCACCATATCAACAGAAGCAAAAACAAAGACCATATGATCCTCTCAATAGATGCAAAAAAAGCATTCAATAAAATTCAGCATCCTTGTCTAATTAGAACACTTAAAAATACAGGCATAGGTGGCACATTTCTTAATCTGATCAAAGTCATCTACAACAAACCCATAGATTATATATATAAAATAATATATATATATATATATATATATATTTTTTTTTTTTTTTTTTTTTAGAAAGAGTATGATTTTTCCCTCGGTAGAGTGCTGTGGCATCACAGCTCACAGCAATCTCAAGCTCTTTGGCTTAAGCGATTCTCTTCCCTCAGCCTCCCAAGTTGCTGGGACTACAGGTGCCTGCCACAACACCCAGCTATCTTTGGCTATCTTTTTGTTGCAGTTGTTTAGATGGCCTGGGCCAGGTTCAAAACCACCACCCTTGGTGTATGTGGCTGGTATCGTAACCACTGTGCTACGGGCATGGAGCCAAACCCACAGAAAATATTATACTGAGTGGAGTAAAACTGAAAGCTTTTCCACTTAGAACTGGAACCAGACAAGGTTGTCCTCTACCGTCCATATTATTCAACATAGTGCTGGAAGTTCTAGCCAAATCAAGCAAGCAAGAGAAATAAAAGGCAATCAAATGGTTGCAGAGGAGGTCAAACTCTCACTCTTTGCCAACAATCTGATTTTATAATTAAAGAATCCTGAAGACTCAACCACAGACTCTTGGAAGTGATCAAAAAAATACAGCAATGTCTCAGGATATAAAATCAATGTCCATAAATCAGTAGCCTTTGTATATGCTAACAACAGCCAAGAGGAGAAGCCAATCAAGTACACAATTCCCTTCACAGTAGCTTAAAAAAAAAAGAAATACCTAGGAATATACATAACAAAAAAGGTGAAGGACCTCTACAAAGAAAATTATGAAACCCTAAGAAAAGAAACAGCAGAAGATATTAACGAATGGAAACACATACCATGCTCATGGCTATGAGAACCACCATTGTAAAAATGTCTATACTACCAAAAGCAATCTACAGATGCAATGCAATCCCCATTAAAATACCATCATCATACTTTCAAAAATTAGAAAAAATAATTCTTTGTTTAGTATGAAACCAGAAGAAACCCCATACAAGCCAAGGCAAATTCTTAGTAATAAAAACAAAGCCAGGGGATCACCCTACCAGACTTTCTGTTATGCTAAAAGGCCATAGTGATCAAAACAGCATGGTATTGCCACAAAAATAGAGACACTGACATTTGGAACCAAACAGAAAACCAAGAGATGAAACTAACATCTTACAGCCACCTGATTTTTTTTTTTTGAGACAGAGCCTCAAGTTGTCACCCTGGATAGAGTGCCATGGCATCACAGCTCACAGCAACCTCCAATTCCTGGGCTCAAGAGAGTCTCTTGCCTCCACCTCCCAAGTAGCTGGGACTGCAGGCGCCCGCCACAACGCCTGGCCATTTTTTGGTTGCAGCCGTCATTGTTATTTGACGGGCCGGGGCTGGATTCGAACCTGCCATCTCAGGTGTACATGGCTGGCGCCTTAGCCTGCTGAGCCACAGGCTCCGAGCCCATTTTGACTTATTTTAAACTATGCATCTGTATGACTTTGATTTAACAACAACAAAAAAAATCAATGATAATCATGTTGGCTTAACAAATCTTACTGTTCCTTTAGTGCCAGAAAAAAATGGGAAGAGGATTACCCTGGGAAGTTTTCAGTTCAGCCATATTAGTCCCTTGGCCTTCCTGGTTTTATTTTTTTGTTTTTTTTTTTAAATGAGAAGAGGTCTCACTACATTGCTCAGGCTGGTTTTAACTCCTGAGCTAAAGCAATCCTCCTGCCTGAGCCTCCTGAAGAACTGGAACTGTAGACGTGCACCTCTGCACTTGACTTCTTTTTTTGTTTTTTTTTCTGCAGTTTTTGGCTGGGGCCAGGTTTGAACTCACCACCTCTGGTATATGGGGCCGGTGCCCTACTCCTTGAGCCACAGGTGCTGCTCTGCACCTGACCTCTATTTTTTTTTTTTTTTGGAGACAGAGTCTTAAGCTGTTGCCCTGGGTAGAGTGCCGTGGCGTCACAGCTCATAGCAACCTCAAACTCTTGGGCTTAAGCAATTCTCTTGCCTCAGCCTCCCAAGTAGCTGGGATTACAGGCACCAGCCACAACACCCGGCTAGTTTTTGGTTGTAGTTGTCATTGTTGTTTGGCAGGCCCAGGCTGGATTCGAACCCACTAGCTCTGGTGTACATGGCTGGCACCCTAGCCACTGAGCTACAGGCGCCGAACCTTCCTTCTAATTTTGAATATGTCCTGTTTTATCTCTGATGCTGTTGTCACTAAACGTGTTTCTTATTTCTTCTTCTTCTTTTTTTTTTTTTTTTTGTAGAGACAGAGTCTTACTTTTATCCCCTCGGTAGAGTGCCGTGGTATCACACAGCTCACAGCAACCTCTAACTCCTGGGCTTAGGCGATTCTCTTGCCTCAGCCTCCCGAGTAGCTGGAACTACAGGCACCCACCACAGTGCCTAGCTATTTTTCTGTTTTGCAGTTTGGCCAAGGCTGGGTTTGAACCTGCCACCTTCAGTATATGGGGCCGGTGCCCTACTTGATGAGCCACAGGTGCCACAGGACTCTTACTTATTCTTAATAAAGGTTTTCTACATGTGATCCTTCCCATAATATCAAAATACCTGAACTGAGCTGTATTTGATAGCATTTTATGTATAAGTCATTTGTTCTAATTAATTTACTCATTAAAACTGTCTTATAGTCCTACTGTGTTTGAACCATGCTGATGCCAGTAATATAAAGAATAAGCATAGCTCCTGTTTTTGAGAAGCTACAGTCCCTGACAGTGCCTGATGGTACCAAGAATAAAGTCCTTTTTCCTGCTTTTCCCTTAAATATGTTATGTATTTAAGTGTTTCTCAGTATTAAGAGGTACCTGCTTTGGAATCCCCAAAGGTTATTAAAAATGCCAGCTCTACAGCTGCTTCCCTCACCCCGTGAATCAGACTCTCAAGGAGCAGAGTCCAGGGATCTTCATTATGGACAAACTAAGGTTTGAGGGCCCGTATTTTAGAGCAAGTTCCTGATGTTGCCCAGTGAAGCAAGTTGCCACTTAAGTAATGACCCAAACATTACAGCGTAGAGATAAAAGTGAATATGGACTCAATTTGGGCCTAGTCATTAAGCCAGCCTGAGGCTAATTTTCAAAAACAGTGAAATAATGAAAAGAATAAAAGCTAGAACATTCTTCTAGACCTATTATGAAAAGGTTTTGCAGAATTGTATTTATTTATACTTCAGTAGACTCTGTATGCTGTAAACTAGAATACGAAGAGTTTAAAACTCTGGTAAGATAAGAATGCCGCTTAATTTACTAATAACCAAGTTCCACTGTCCATCTCCAAGTACACTGAGTCCAAGTAGCACAATTTGCTATTATTCTGAAGGCTGCCTCTCAGGCAGACAAGCCAGTCCTTATGAAAAAAATGAAGCAATTCCAGTTATTTAAAAAAACACAAAGTGAGCCTTATTCACCAGCCCTACTTCAATAGGCAATGGGACTTATTTCACAGCTATTCAGGACAGGCCTCCTCTGCCACAGGCACCGCTTCATCTGCTGTGTGGAGGCATGAAGCACCGATGGCCAGGAGCTTACAAGGGGAAATTAAAGCAGCAGCACTGCCTGCCTTTGCACCTGCTCTGAACCAAGGGGGACCAAATGCAATTTGTGTTTCCCTGCCCAAGTCAGGAATCATGCGCTGATAGCTGGGTGGACGGGTGAGTACTCTCTGGCTCAGTCACATCCTAGGCTCCTCTCTCACCTTCCAAACCCTGCATTTTTTAGCATTGAAACTTACATACAAGTACACTGAAACGTAGAAAGATACTATATATCTTCCATCAGTTTTAGCCAACGCACACGCCTATGTATTTCATACCCATAGTCAAAATACAGAACATTTCTATCATCCTGGAAAGTTCCTTTCCCAGTCAATTCCCCACCTACCAGTGATGACTATTTAGACTTCTATCATCATAGATTGGCTTTCCCTTGTTTTGAACTTTGTATAGACGGAATAACATGGTACTTATTCTTCTGTGTCTGCTTTCTTTCATGCAGCACAATGCTTCTAAGGTTTATCCATGTGCATAGCACTTTCTTCCTTGTTACTGTCACACTTTGTTTATCCATTCCCTTACTGATGGAACCCTGGGCTGTTTCCAGCTTTACATCACTGCAAATAAAACATGCTTGTATAAGGTTTTTTGTAGACATGTGTTTTCATTTCTTTTTTTTTTTTTTTGAGACAGAGCCTTAAGCTGTCACCCTGGATAGAGTGCCGTGGCTTCACAGCTCACAGCAACCTCCAACTCCTGGGCTCAAGCGAGTCTCCCGCCTCTGCCTCCCAAGTAGCTGGGACCACAGGCGCCCGCCACAACACCCGGCCATTTTTTGGTTGCAACCATCATTGTTGCTTGGCGGGCCCGGGCTGGATTCGAACCCGCTAGCTCAGGTGTACGTGGCTGGCGCCTTAGCCCGCTGAGCCACAGGCGCCAAGCCATGTTTTCATTTCTTTTGGATGAAAACTTGAAGTGTTGAATCACAGAATAGGTATATGTTTAACTTTACAAACATAATTTACACCCCTCCCAGCAATGTACCAGAGTTCTGGCTGCTCCATATCTTCACGAACATTTGGAGTCAAACATCATTTTTTTTTTTTTTAGCCTTTTCAGGAAGCATGAACTAAGCTTTAGTGTGATTATAATTTGTGTTTCCCTGATATCTAATGATGATGAACAGCTTTTTCATGAGCTTATTGGTTTATCTTCTTTTGTGAAATGCCAATTTTTTTTTGCCATTTATAAAATAAGGTTAAAAAATAAAAAAAAAGAAAAAATAAGGCTGTCTGCTAAGTTGCCGTTCTATACATATTTATACGTAAATATTTCAGATATATTTTGCAATTACTTCCTTTCGGCTTGTGGCTTTGCTTACTCATGTTCTTAATGCTGTTTTGATGGGTAGAACAGATATCTGCATGGCTATTGGGCCAAAAAATGGGATAAAAGTAGTAATGTTATAGATTTTAAGAAGATCCCAGGAAATGGCTCTGTCAAATGAGATTTAGGAAGGGAAGTCCTGAGATGCCAGAGACTGTCATCAAACCAGAAAGCTGTGCTTTTTAAATAAGGGGAAGGAAGTAAAAAAAGATGAGAAAAGGAAGTCTTTAAATCCTTTCATACCACATTCTGGTTACTAATATAGCCCACTCCTTTTTTTACTGCCTCCACAAGCTGATTCAAAAATAGGGAAGGAAGCGAGGATGGTTAGAGCAAGGCGTGAAGATGCCAAGACTTCTGGGCTGCACTCCTAGTTCATCTGCTGTGTGGTGCCCCCACCTTGGATAAATCACTCTTTCACAGCTTTCCTTCAGTGACATAGACACAGAGAGAGCAATTTAATTCTGTGAGTGGCTATGAGCTTCATTAATCATGGAGCTCTGCAGGAGCCTCTGTAGAACAGAGGTACTGGAGTACTAGTTGACCTCCCCTCATCTGGGAAGGCTAGTCTTTGCCAGCCCCACCCCATCCCATGCATCCACGACTTGCCCTTCCCTTGTAGCACCATATCCAGCTAAAAAGCAGCTGTGCGAAGGCTTGCTTTTTTTTCTCTTCTGTAAATTAATTAATCCCAATACAATCCTTTAAAATGGGTGCAAAGGACCAGGAAGGAGGATGGTAATGATGATAAAACTGTCACAACAATACGCTGTCCAGATAATCTGCCAGCTCAAAATACTCTAGGGAAGATATGTACGTTTCTGGGATTCAAGCCCCTGAAATAGCTGCTGGGCGGCCAGTTGACCTGGAGCCAATGCTGGGAGAGGTGGGCGAGGTCTACATCACAGTAAAGAAACAGGGAAAGGAGAGGTCATGTAAAGCACAGTAAGTCTCTCACTGCTCTTTCACTATTCAGTTAAACTCTGCCAAAACAAGGCTTAAAAAGACAACAAAAGGCAGACTTCTCACAGCACAATCTAAACCATACCCAAGTCTGGAGACAAATACCTATTCAGTAGGTCAACTGAAAGACTAAGAAGGGCATGCATGTGGAGGCTGAGAAATGGATCGAGTACCTCTAACATTAGTCTCCCAGTGGGAGACCTGAAGGCTGTGACCCATCTGACTCTGTAATCACTGTGGAGCCCATCATTTTGGGGGGGTTAACTTAGACCTTCCCACCTCATAAATGTGGTAACCTGCCTCCTGGTCAGGCTTCAAATGCCCTTGGATTGTCTTTTTTTTTTTTTTGAGATAAGGTCTTGTTTTATTGTCAACCTCCTGAATGCTGACACTATAGGCATGTGCCACCACACTCAGCTAATTTTTCAATGTTTTGCAGAGACTGGTCTCACTATGCTGCCCAGAGTCCTGGCCTCAAGCAATCTAAGTGCCCCACCTCCCAAAGTGCTGGGATTACAGGTGTTACACCACTGCATCCCCTTAGGTCTCTCCATCTATAGTGAAATGCCTGAGCTATTAGAACATGAAGTATGATTTTGTCAGATGCCTTGTCAGTGACTCTTTGCTCTTGGGAGGAAAACAAAACTTTTATGTGGTTTATGCTCATGGTCAAAATTCAAAATGATCAAAAAGGAGCCCAATGAGGGGCGGCACCTGTGGCTCAAAGGAGTGGGGCGCCAGTGCCATATGCCAGAGGTGGCAGGTTCAAACCCAGCCCCGGGCAAAAACTGCAAAAAATATAAAGAGCCCAGTGAAGAATTTCCTATTCACCTTCCCATCCCACTAACCAGTTCTTTTTCTGAGGCAACCTATTATCAGTTTCGTGTGTGTCCACCTATAGAGATTATTTGCACATGCAGTCAACGGTGGCTCACATACTACTTCTCCTACTGTGGTAGATTTCCTATCTGATCTGTAAGCATTTGTGAGAAATCTCCATTTATCTTATCCTGTGGTCCTGGGTAGAGTGCTATGGCATCACAGCTCATAGCAACCTCAAACTCCTGGGCTCCAGCAATCCTCCTGCCTCAGCCTCCCGAGTAGCTGGGTCTACAGGCGCCCAGTTGGTTTTCTATTTTTAGTAGAGATGGGGTCTTGCTCTTGCAAGGCTGGTCTGGAACTCCTAAGCCCAAGGGATCCACCTGCCTTGGCCTCCTACAGTGCTATGATTACAGGCATGAGCCACTGCGCCCAGCCCAGAGGGAACATTGTAAGTAACAAGAACAGGTGGTGATCCTGGGCTCAGTGTGGTCAAAGACAGAAAGAAGGAGTTGAGCAGGTTCATGAGAAGGACCCCTTTCTGCCCGAGCTGTCACGCACATACAATGTATATACCCCCCCCTTCAAAAACACAAATGGTTGTATACACCCTACACTATTCTGCTCCCAGCTTCCTACTGTACACTTATTTCAGAGATCATTCCCTGTTAGTACATCGAGCACATCTTTATTCTTTTCAAGCTGTATACTGTTATATGGAAGAACTATAAATGATCAAACAGTAGTTTCTGAAGGACTGCCAATGGCAATCTTATACCACTATAAATATGGACAGCCACTCTCTCATCAAAGCAGCGTTATCAAACTTCAGAATTTCTACCAATCTGGTGAGGATAAGGATAGTGAGGGGTGGGAGTGGGGCTAGCTAGGGAATGCTCAGGGAGGAGTGGGGATGAGTATCTTAAAGATGGGCATGACCTGCAGGCCTGGACTTCTAGTGATGACTGCGGTTGACACCAGGGCACACCTTCGATGCATCTCTGGGTGGCTGCTTTTACCTATTGTTAGGGGTATCACTGCTGCAAAAAGCATGTGGCTGTTGAAGTTCCAGTGGAGTACTGATTTAAGACATTTTCTCCTGGGCTTTTTTTTTTTTGCCCTTTGTCCTTTTTCTGGACATCCTATCCCTCTGGTAATTCTATAAAATAGAGATCCTGAGTAAGAAAGCAAGGTCTTGCATACCTGAAAAATGTCTTCATCTGCCCTTAATACCTGATGGTAGCTTCCCTGGGTTTAGACTCTTACTTCTACACCATTTCCTCTCAGAATTATGAACATGTCGCTTCATCATCTTGCATATAGTGTTGCCAGAAGACTCTGATGCAGCTTGATTCTTGTTCCTTCACAGGCTGGACTGTTTTCTCTCTAACAACCTTTGGAACTTTTTCTTATCCTTAGTGTTCTGAAGCTTCCATGATACATGTAAAATATGAGTCTTAACTCACAAATTCACACTGGGGACTCAGTGGACCATTTCATTCTAAGAATTATTGTTTGTCTTCTGTTCTGGAAATTTCCTCCCATTATTTGTTGGATATTTTCTCTCTCCTCTATTTTTCCAATCTTTCCCTCCCAGAAGTCATATTGGATGCATACTGGAACTTTTGAAACTACCATCCTTAGTGTATTAATATTTACTTTTCTGTTATCCTCCTGTCTTATTTTATATTCTAGGAAAATTCTTTGGCTTTTTCCTCCTGCGCACTAACTCCCGTTAGGTTATATCCATAGTGGTATTGAGCCTGTTAGTGAGGTTGTAGCTAAGCAATCCTATTTTATTTCCAAGGTCTAGGAAATAAAATTCTTTTCTTTTCTTTCTTTTTTTTGAGACAGAGCCTCAAGCTGTCACCCTGGATAGAGTGCTGTAGCATCACAGCTCACAGCAACCTCCAATTCCTGTGCTCAAGCGAGTCTCCTGCCTCTGCCTCCCAAGTAGCTGGGACTGCAGGCGCCCGCCACAACACCCGGCCATTTTTTGGTTACAGCCGTCATTGTCGTTTGGCGGGTCCGGGCTGGATTTGAACCCGCCAGCTCAGGTGTACATGGCTGGCGCCTTAGCCCACTGAGCCATAGGTGCCGAGCCAATAAAATTCTTTTCTTTTCTTTTTTTGAGACAGAGTCTCACCCTGTGCCCTGGATAGAGTGTTGTGGCATGTCCTAGCTCACAGCAACCTCAAACTCTTAGGCTCAAGTGATCCTCTTGCCTCAGCCTCCCAAGTAGCTGGGACTACAAGTGCCTGCCATAACGCCAGGCTATTTTTTGTTGCAGTTGTCATTGTTTTTTAGCTGGCCTGGGCCAGGTTTGAACCTGCCACCCTTGGTATATGTGGCCGGTGCCATAACCACTGTGCTATAGGCGATGAACCATAACAGTCTGTTCTTATTTCATGAGTATGGTAGTCTCTTTTTCTCCCTTTCAGGATACAAGTCCCCTTAAAGTCTCCTTTATGCTCTATCTACTTGGATCTTCCAATGTTAGCTTTTCAATTTCTTGGGTTTGGTGCTTCCCTTTTATGCTGCTGGCTTTCCTCTAATGCATGATTTCCTCAATCATGTGCTTGCTCACGTGCCGTTATAAACCCTGCTATGTGTAGGCCATGTCTTCCATTCAGCACAGCCAGTCTGCACTAGTCACAGGATGGGGAGGAAAGGACATTCAGGGCTTTCAGACTCTGGCTTCCTTGTGCTTCAGTCCTTCAGGAACTCCTCCAATTTCTAGACCACTCGGGACACTTCTTCTAGCACTGTTAAGGACGCATGTCTGTCTGTTATACAAGGATTTAGCATACACGTGTGGTGGCATGTGTTCAGTTTGCCACCTTGAACCTTAGCAGGGACTATTTAGCACTAACCAGGGAGAAGATGTTCTGTTTATTATTTACTTTTTTTCTAGAAAGATGCAGCCTTTGTTATAAAACAAAAGTGTCCTTCTAGAAGGTGTTTCAGATAGGAACCTCTAATACCAAGTACCCAAAAGATATGTGCCTTATAGAGGAGGACACAAATTTCTTAAAAATTTCCAAATGGGGGGCTGGGCACGGTGGCTCACGCCTGTAATCCTAGCACTCTGGGAGGCCAAGGTGGGTGGACTGCTTGAGCTTAGGAGTTCAAGACCAGCCTGAGCAAAAGCAAGACCCTGTCTCTAAAAATAGCTGGGTGTTATGGCGGGCACCTGGAGTCCCAGCTAGTTGAGAGGCTGAGGCAAGAGGATCACTTGAGCCCAAGAGTTTGAGGCTGCTGTGAGCTATGACACCAGGGCACTCTCCTGAGGGCAACAGAATGAGACTCTGTCTCAAAAAAAAATTTTTTTTCCAAATGGTGTATAGAGAAGATAACTTTTTTTTTTTTTTAGAGACAGAGTCTCACTATGTTGTCCTCAGTAGAGTGCTGTGGCATCTCAGCTCACAGCAACCTCAAATTCTTGGGCTTAAGCGATTCTCTTGCCTTAGCCTCCCAAGTAGCTGGGACTATAGGTACCAACCACAACGCCCGGCTATTTTTTTGTTGTCATTGCAGTTGTCATTGTTGTTTAGCTGGCCAGGGCTGGGTTCGAACCTGTCAACTTCAGTGTATGTAGCTGGCACCGTAACTTCTGTGCTACGGGTGCTGAGCCTAGAGAAGGTATCTTAAGATGATCAGTCCTTTTTCTTTGCTTTACTTACCAAAGAAATTCTCCTGTTACTTTTTACAATTTTCTAGTACTCGTTTTGGGATACCCCAGTAGAACTTCTGTTGTAGTTCCTGAAATACTAATTTTAAGTTAATAAACAAGCATTTGGGTTTTTTGAAAACAAATTTTTTTTTTTTTTTTTTTTTTGAGACAGAACCTCAAGCTGTCAAGCTGTCACCCTGGATGGAGTGCCGTGGCATCTCAGCTCATAGCAACCTCCAATTCCTGGGCTCACGCGAGTCTCTTGCCTCCGCCTCCCAAGTAGCTGGGACTACAGGTGCCTGCCACAACGCCCGGACTTTTTTTTTTTGGTTGCAGCCGTCATTGTTGTTTGGTGGGCCCGGGCTGGATTTGAACCCGCCAGCTCAGGTGTACGTGGCTGGCGCCTTAGCCCGTTGAGCCACAGGCGCCGAGCCTTGATAACAAATTTAACACTAGCCTTGTAACTGTCATGAATCAATTCATCAGAATGTAATTAACTGATAAATCACATTTCTAGAACTACAAAGCCTCAGGTTTGATCCTCTAACAGAGGTGGTGACAACCACTCTGGTCGCGCCTTCAAATTATAGAACATCACCAACAATCAGTTGCCTAGGACAAAAAATAATTGGGGAGAAGAAATACTTAATTTAAAGGAGACTATTCTTTAAGAAACAATAGGCAGAATCGGCCTCCTTTAATAAATTGCTTGGTTAACAGTGGTTACTTAGAGAAGTAAAAATACCTAACCCTTGAAATACTGCCATAAAACTCAAACCAGTTATCTTGCTCTACTCAAGAACAGTTTCTTGTCAGAATAAAGGGTGGAGAAATTCTTCACAAAATGCCTTGGGGCACAGGGAAAAATAGCAAATAAGAACCTATTTTATTAAGGTTCTGCAATAAGACAAAACCATTTTTTTGAATGAAATTACTTTCTACAAATGATTTTAAAGTTCAAATAATAAAAATTTTAAGAAATAGATGCCCTTTGGTAGACTCTCTATTTCTCTGCCACACATGTTCTTTTCTTGCCTTCTGTTTCTTGTTTGCTGAGTAAGAAACAGTTAACTCATAAATTAGAGGAATGTTGTTTCAGCTCTACAGAAAGCTTTTAAGGATAGGGTCAACGCAAGGACCAGATTCTTCATTAACTCATTAACAAGACAGGTCACTGTGGCCGCAGAGTTCATTTATCTGCAGGAAAACCTCAGCTGCTAATGGCTGGTTGTTTCCTGCACATCTCAAAATTCAGAGTGGAGAAGTAGACTCCATTGTGAGTCTGTTTCCTGACTTGGAAGAAAAGAAAATATTTTCATGATGATTATTCTTTTCTCAGGCTGGTGTTACATTTGGCCCAAAGGTCTAACAGGCAAGCACAAGGCTTCTACTCCCAGAATACTTTCTAATGCTTTTCTGTTCTCCAGCTTATTATGTTCTAATGATGCTGTATGTACCTCATTGGGTTTTACTGACAAGGTACCAGTTTTTAAATGAATTTTTATGTAAATGTTAACAGCTGTAAATTAAGCAAGTTTCAGCAGTAATGGCCTGCCTCTCCACCTGCACCACATACCACCACCAGCTACAATTCTTGACGGCTACTGTTCTTGACTGGAACTTACTGTTTCTAGCCCAAAGTAGGATTCAAAGCTATTAATAACCCTATACAAACCCAACTGGTTTTGCTACAATGTTCAGAAAGGCTTTCTTCCCTTCCTTTTTAGACAGAGTCTCAAGCTGTTACCCTAGCTAGAGTGCTGTGGTGTCATGGCTCATAGCAATCTCCAACTCTTAGACTCAAGCGATCCTCTTGCCTCAGTTTTTCTATTTTTAGTAGAAACAGGGGTCTCACTTTTGCTCAGGTTGGTCTCCAACTCATGAGCTCAAGCAATCCACCTGCCTCAGCCTCCCAGAGTGCTAGGATTACAGGAGTAAGCCACTGTGCCTAGCCAGAAAGGCTTTCTTTTATAATGCTACACCTGGCAACTACCTTGAAGAGGAAAGCCATAAAAGACTGGGTGATCACTGTGCTGTCATGAAAAGACTGGCAGTTTCTGTCCAAAATAAGAGATTGGCCAGATTAGCAGCGTATGTAAAGCAAACCTCCAAGATAAGGGGAGGTTTCTAACCCAAGGTGGGGGGTTAGAAGTAGAGCTCCTATGTATTTGGCAATGTGCTGGCAATTATGCCTTGGAAAGGCCTCCTCAGCTTTTCCGCAAATAGCAAAAGGCTTCAGTAGGGTATAGAATAGTGGTTCTCAAACTGTGGGTTGCGACCCACAGGGACTGTATTAAAGAGGTGCAGCATTAGGAAAGTTGAGAACCACTGGTATAGAAAGAAAATTTAAAATCATTTGAGCCAGGTAACACTTTCCAGAGCTCCAGCCATAGCATTTCTAGGGGAGCCCACCTGTTGTATTCCATTTCCCCTTCTTGCCTTTTGCATTTGCCACTGTTACTAAGATTGCCTTTCTACATGTCTCAGTTTACTGTTCTTCTGAAGCAGCTAGGTAAGAAAGTAGTGCTATTCCCTGGAAAAATAATTCTCGCTAACCATGAGAGTAATCAAAAGACAAAGGCCTCGGAGCTTCATTTCCCTCAAATAAGTGGGTCCCTGTGGTTCCCCATCTCTTCTAACACTTAAGTGGCATTTTATTAATTCCTAATATTTGTGTAGGACACACATTTCAAAGAAAGAACTCATGTGCCTGAATGTCAAAAGCCACACCATGGATGCTTCCAACTGCCACCACATCGCCAAAAATCTACTGTCAGCATCAATTTGTGGGATCAGCTACGCTAATGGTTTTATAACCCTCTGCAATATCAGAGTTTACTTTTTACTATAAGATATGGAACAAACTGGTTATTTATTTTTATTGTTGGAAATATCTAGATGTAATGTTTTAAAAAACCCTCGTTGGCACTTTTATCAGGAAGAAAAAGTCAGTATAATGGGAACTCATGTGTCCAAAACCCTACGTCTCAGATTCACAATGGCTTTGGCAAAGGAGAGTGTTTTCTTAACTGGCTGAATCATTAACAGAAGACTATAAAAGTTTGTTTAATTGGAACAAGAGGGGATGTAGTAAGTCCACCACTGGCTCATCATTTCTCATCCTCAGTGGTAGCTAATGGACCAAAGAGTTAAGAGTTCTGCCTGCGCTTGGGAGAAGAAAAAATGTTCTGAGGTTAGGTGGCTGGGTTAAGAGTCAGGAATCTCCATCTTGCCTTAGAAGAGACCATAGGGTGGTGATACTCAAATCTTGGGCAATTTCTCCCTCAAGGAGGATTCGGCACTGTCTGGAGAAATTTTTGGTTGTCACAATTTGGGGGGAGAGAGAGACATTACAGACATTTAGGGGACAGAGGCTTGAGATGCTGCTAAACATCCTTTGATGTACAAGACAAAGATCTATCCAGCCCTGAATGTTAGTGGTGCCAATGTTGAGAAGCCCTGCCCTGGGTGAGATGGCAGCCTCTCCACCCAGTGGGGGTAACTCTGCAGATCTGCTGCAGTGAAGACAGCAGCCTCCTTGGTAAAGCACTCTGAGCAACTTGGAAGAAAAAAACTAGAAGCTTTCCTTAAGGTCAGGCCCATTACTGAACATACCTGGTTAAGTACCAATTTCAGGTTGTTCTTAGAGACAGAGACTTGCTAAGTCCCTAGAAAAATGGAAAAAGTCCCTGGGCTGGACTGAAAAATTCTACTGCATGACACCAAACATTTTTTTTTTTTTTTGAGACAGAGTCTCACTATGTCACCCTTGGTAGAGGCTGTGGCATCACAGTTCACAGCAACCTCTAACTCCTAATTCTCTTGCCTCAGTCTCCCAAGTAGCTGGGACTACGCGTTTGCCACAACACCCAGCTATTTTTGGTTGCAACTGTCATTGTTTAGTGGGCCCCGGCCAGGCTTGAACCCGCCACCTTCGGTGTGTGTGGCTGGTGCCCTTACTCACTGAGCTACGGGCGCCGAGCTGACACTAAACATTTTTTTTTTTTTCTAAAAAAAAAAAAAAAAAAAGTTTCCGGAAAGAAACTAAGCAATAAGCTTCAGAACTTCCTATAGTTAGTAAACTAAAAACGGTCAATCTTTTTTTTTCTGGTAGAGACAGAGTCTCACTTTGTCGCCCTCAGTAGAGTGCTGTGGCGTTACACAGCTCACAGGAACCTCCAACTCCTGGGCTTAGGCGATTCTCTTGCCTTAGCCTCCTGAGTAGCTGGGACTATAGGTGCCCGCCATTATGCCTGGCTGTTTTTCTGTTTTTCTGCAGTTTGAACCTGCCACCTTTGGTATATGGGGCCAGCGCCCTACTCGATGAGCCACAGGCACCGCCCGGTCAATCTTTTTTTAAAACTTTTTTTTTTTTTTTGAGACAGAGTCTCACTATGTTGCCCTAGGTAGAGTGCGATTGTGTTATAGTTCACAGCAACCTCAAATTCTTGGGCTTAAGTGATTCTCCTGCCTCAGCTTCCCAAGCAGCTGGGACTACAGGTGCTCGCCTCAATGTCTGGCTATTTTTTGTTGCAGTTGTCATTCCTGTTCAGCAGGCCCAGGCCAATTTCAAACCCGCCACCCTCAGTGACCACTGTACTACTGGAACCAAGCCCCACAGGTCTTATTTAATGTAATTATAGTATGACAATGGGTTGTAATCAAGCAGAGTTACTTAAAACCCAATGGACCAATTGATTGGCTGCTTCATGAAACAAACCAACCTTTGGCAATAGCTCACAAATTCTGAAGTCAATATTAACATATACAGGCTTTGGGAGGACTACTGTTTTTTTAAAAATTGCTATACATGAATATAAAAAGGATTCAGGCTGGGTGTGGTAGCTCACGCCTGTAATCCTAGCAGTCTGGGAGCCTGAGGCGGGTGGACTGCCTGAACTCACAAGTTTGAGACCAGCCTGAGCAAGACAGAGACCTCATCTCTAAAAGTAGCTGGGCATTGTGGCAGGCACCTGGAGCACCGGGTTACTTGGGAGGCTGAGGCAAGAGAACTGTTTGAGCCCAAGAATTTGAGGTTGCTGTGAGCTGTGACATCACAGCATTCTACCCAGGGTGACAAAGCGAGACTCTGTCTCCGAAAAAAAAAACAAAACAGGCTTTGTGTTAGATGACTATAGGGGACTATAAGCATTCTAAGCACATTTAAGGTAGGCTAGGCTAAATTATGATTTTTGGTAGGTTAGATGCATTAAATGCATTTTCCACTTAAAATATTTTCAACTAACAGGTTTATGGGGATGTAACCCCATCATAATTGAGGAACACGTACAGTAGATTGCTGAAGGCCTGCCACATTCCTTTCGGAGCCAGGCAGTGCCTTTATCTATTTGTGAAGGGGGACGCTGAGGGAGGACACAGCAGGACATGACCTGGGAAGGATGAGAAGCCCTACCTGTAACTCCAATCTTGAAGTCATATGAGCATGAGGCTCACTCACAGCCTTGGAGGTCCTAAGAAAACCTAGATGTAACTCCAGGGGAAGTGGAGTATCATCCTTGTGATAATATAAAAAGACGGTGGCATCGTTAGGTCATTCAGTTCTGACAAATGTGCCATGGTTAATGCAATGTGTTGGGTGAAGGGTACATGGCACTTTGCTCTACCTTTGCGACTCTACTATAAATCTAAAATGTATGTTTGTTTTTCTTTTTTAGAGACATACTCTCACTTTGTTACGTTTGGTACAGTGCCGTGGCGTCACAGCTCACGGCTCCAACTCCTGGGCTTAAGCGATTCTCTTGTCTCAGCTGGGACTACAAGTACCCACCACAAAGCCCGGTTATTTTTTGTTTTTGCAGTTTGGCCGGGGTGAGGTTTGAACCCACTGGGTATATGGGGTATATGGGGTTGGCGCCCTGCTCACTGAGCCATAGGCGCCACCCTAAAATGTATGTATTTTATTAAAATGTGGTGGAGAAAAGGGAAAAGTCTTGTTTTAAAAGTTGCTGCCTAAATCTACTGGGGAATTCTGGACTAGATCCTAGAATAGCAAAGGAACACTTGTGGGAAAATGGAAAATCAGAATAAAGTGTGGAGTTTGGTTAGCATAACCTCTTAATTTTTTTTTTTTTTTGGGGGCAGGGGCCAGGTCTGAACCTGCCACCTCCGGTATATGGGGCCGGCGCCCTACTACTTGAGCCACAGGCACTGCCCCCATAACCTCTTAATTTTGACAAATGTGCCATGATTGTGTAAGATGCTAAGTGGGGAAGCTGGGTGAAAAGTACAGGCACACCTCAGAGATATAGTTGGCTTGGTTCCAGACCACTACAATAAAGCAAATTTCTTTTTTTTTCAGTTCTTGGCTAGGGCTGGGTTTGAACCCACCACCTCCAGTATATGGGGCCGGCACCCTACTCCTCTGAGCCACAGGCACCGCCCATAAAGCAAATATTACAATGAATGAAGTCACACAAATTTTGTGGTTTTCCTAAGGTATATAAGTATTATGGTTATACTATCCTGTAGTCTATTAAATGTGCAAGAGCATACGTCTAAAAACATAATGCATATGCCTTAGTTAAAAAATATTTTATTATCTGGTTTGGTGCCTGTAGCTCAGTGACCAGGGTGCCAGTCACATACACTGGAGCTGGCGGGTTCGAATCCAGCCCAGGCCTGCCTAACAACAATGACAACTGCAAAAGTAGCCAGGCGTTGTGGCGGTGCCTGTAATCCCAGCTACTTGGGAGGCTGAGGCAAGAGAATCACTTAAGCCCAAGAGTTTGAGGTTGCTGTGAGCTGTGACGCCACAGCACTCTACTGAGGGTGACATAGTGAGACTGTCTCAAAAAAAAAAAAAAGTGTATATATATATATATATATACACACACACACACACACATATATGTATATATATATATATATATATGGGTGTGTGTAATATGTATACATACATATATATATATTTATTAGTAAAAAATGCTGATGATTATCTGAGCCTTCGGGGAGTTATAAACTTTTCACTGGTGTAAGGGTCTTGCCTTGATGCTGATGGCTGCTGACTGCAGTGGGTGCTGAAGGCTGGGGTAGCTGTAGCAATTTATTAAAATAAGACAACAATCTGCTGGGCACAGTGCCTCATGCCTACAATCCTGGTGCTTTGGGAGGCGTTAAGTGGGAGGATCCCTTGAGGACAGAATTTTGAGACCACCCTGAGCAATATAGCAAGACTCCTCCCCTCCCATTTCTACAAACAAATTTAAAAATAAAAAATTAGCCAGGTAGGTGGCACATGCTTGTAGTCCCAGCTACATGGGAGGGTGAGGCAGAAGGATCACTTGAGCCCAGGAGTTCAAAGATGCAGTGAGCTATGATCATGCCACTGTACTACTCAAGCCTGGGCAACAAAGTGAGATTCTGTATCTTAAAAGCTGTGAAATGGAGTCTTTCCCCCCAAAGACTCTTAAAGAGTGAAAAAATAAAGACAAAACAACAAAACCACCAAAAACCCATGCCTTGGATTTGCCAAGTCATTAAACCAATCTTTCTTGAGACTCCAATGCAGTCACAACCTGTAAGCAGCTGCGTGGTCACTAATTGCTCCTATCAGAGGTCACCTTTTGTTCCACAGATAACAGCCCCTAAGTAAATTTGGAAACATATTTAGGACCATTAAAAATATAATAATTGGGCTCGGCGCCTATGGCTCAGCGGGCTAAGATGCCGGCCACGTACACCTGAGCTGGCAGGTTTGAATCCAGCCTGGGCCTGCCAAACAATAATGACAGCTGCAACCAAAAAAAAATGGCCGGGCGTTGTGGCGGGCGCCTGTAGTCCCAGCTATTTGGGAGGCAGAGGCAGGAGACTCGCTTGAGCCCAGGAACTGGAGGTTGCTGTGAGCTGTGATGCCACAGCACTCTCTCCAGGGTGACAGCTTGAGGCTCTGTCTCAAAAAAAAAAAAAAATAATAATAATAATAATAATTGGTTTTGAATTCAGAAGAAAAGGGTAACAATTTCTGGCCCAACAGAGATGTGCTTCACTGTCTGTTTGGCCAAACCCAATTTTTCTGAGTGCTTGTGCTTAATTTGTACCATCTACAGTTACCAATACAAGTTTTCTTTATTGTGCATCAAACCTCACATTTATGTTGCTAAAGCCACTCTCCAAAGGAAGCTGAAAAAAAATCCACTGAGGGCAACAGTTTTCTACTTGGGGGAATCATATACTTTCTACCTTCTAAAACGCTACTTTCCCAACAGAGCTTAGAATACCTGTTTTGTGACTCAAGACACATATACTTCTTATCACATCAAACAAAAGATAGCTTCTAGAAGGTCATTTCAGAAAGTTAACAAAGGACTCCCTCTATTACAATGCAGCCTTATTTCAGACTTGTGGATTCTGGGTGGAAGGTGGGGAAGAGGTAGAGGAATCTCAAAAGACAGAGAGGCATCTAATTAAGTCAAGCCTGACTGGATGTTGAGTCAGATGGCTGGGTAGTGAATAGTTCCTTGGAGCCAAAGTGGTAGGACAGATTCTAAATCCTGGCACTAGATGAGTTAAAAGAAGCCCTAAGGGAAACAGCTGAAAAATGTCTGTGGTCCTGGCAGATAAAGAAAGCATAAACCAATTTTTTTTTAAAGATCAATTTACACATATAAAATTAAGCCCACCTATGAACTGTATCAGTAGCATAAACAAATCGGTTGCGTATAACTGGGGCCCATGTAACCCTTATCAGTCACTAAGGCCTCAAGGCTCCTGGGTTATCCTGTCCATTAAGATTTAAATAAAATTGGTTCAATCTAACATTTCGTTTGGGGGAAAACATGCAATCCATTGACTTTCTCTAGATAGTCTGAGGGTGTTTATTAGTTGCTTCCAGCTTCAATTTTTAGTGTTTTGATAAATTTCTAATCTCAGCTCTGCGACTCATTTTCAGCACGTACTTTTTTTTTTTTTTTTTCCAGTTTTTGGCCAGGGCCGGGTTTGAACCCGCCACCTCCAGTATATGGGGTTGGTGCCCTTCTCCTTGAGCCACAGGCACGGCCCAACAGCACACACTTTTTATACACACATTGTCTATATGTGGGGCCTCATGACAGACACCAACTCAATTCTGACACCAATGCAAAGCCGTAGGCCACATTAAACTTTTACAGAAGGTGGGGATGAGTCCTGGAAAAGAGGAGTGGTTTCACCCCGGTATAGTCAACAACTCAGACTTGAATAGAAAATTAGTCATTTCCCTTTTGGGGAGTCCCTGGGAACTTCTTATTTGGCTACCCTGTTCCCCGAAGGTCCTAGAAAGGCAAGAACTCTCTGAAATTGTATGTCAAATTTATATATGTACACGTATATATTTTTTCTAGAAGGTAGGTCCATAATTTTCATTGGGTACTCACAGGCCTTACTCAAGATCCAAGAAATGCTGAGATCTATTTTGTATTTAAAAAAGTGAACGCTAACAGAAGAAAAACATTTTACCCTGGCAGAATTCAGGTTAGAAATGACTTCTAGGCTTGGCGCCCGTAGCACAGTGGTTATGGCATCAGTCACATACACCGAGTTGTTTAGCTGGCCCAGGCGAGTTCGAACCCAACCTGGGCCAGCTAAACAACAATGACTAAAAATAGCGCTGCATTTTGGTGGGTGCCTGTAGTCCCAGTTACTTGGGAGGTTGAATCAAAAGAATCGCTGGCTCAGCGCCTGGTGGCTCAAGCGACTAAGGTGCCAGCCACATATACCTGAGCTGGCAGGTTCATATCCAGCTTGGGCCTGCCAAACAACAATGATGGCTGCAACCAAAAAAATAGCCAGGCGTTGTAGTGGGCACCTGTAGTCCCAGCTACTTAGGAGGCAGAGGCAGGAGAATCTCTTAAGCCCAGGAGTTGGAGGTTGCTGTAAGCTGTGATGCCACAGCACTCTACCCAGGGTGACAGCCTGAGGCTCTGTCTCAAAAGAAAAAAAAAAAAAATTCGCTAAAGCCCTAGAGTTTGAGGTTGCTGTGAGCTGTGATGGCACAGCACTCTACCAAGGGTGACATAGTGAGACTGCCTCAAAAAAATAAGAAAAAAGAAAAATGAAAAAGAAATGACTTCTAAAAAGCTAAACGGCTTCTTATAGACAATCTTCTGAAAGTTCTTATTAGTGGAGCTTTCCTGACTGCACCAGGCTCAGTGTTTTGATCTCTAGTTTGCACCAGGTGCACATCTCTATTACTGCATTGAAACACTGCTTATAACTGTCTCTTCACTAGATAATCAATCGGTGATGGGGAAACTCAAATCTAAGATACACCATTTTACACCCATGACACAGACCACCCTGCTGACACAGCCAGGGTTGGAACAAAAGGAAGTTTCACCTACTGTGTCAGACTGGTTCAACCACTCTGAAAAACAAATTGACATAGTTTTCTTAGGTTAGCATTTATTTTTTATTTATTTATTTGTCTTTTTTTGGGACAGTCTCAGTATGTCGCCTCAGTAGAGTGTGGTGGCATCACAGCTCACAGCAACCTCAAACTCTTCTTTGGCTGAAGCGATTCTCTTGCCTTGGCCTCCTCAAGTAGCTGAGACCACAGGCGCCTGCCACAACGCCCAGCTATTTTTTTGGTTGTAGTTGTCATTGTTGTTTAGCAGGCTGGGCCAGGCTCAAACCCGCCAGCCTTGGTGTATGTGGCCGGCACCCTACTCATTGAGCTATGGGCACTGAGCTGAGGTTAGCATTTAAACACATTCTATACTCAGCAAATTCATTCTCAAAGTAGTTCTTCAAACCACTGATTGTAAGCCACTGGGTCTCAAATCAATTCAGTGGGTCATAGACAGAATTTTAATGAAATAGAACAGAATAGTGTCTGTTACATTTTTACCTCATTACATGGGAAGTACTGCGGGTTACCTTATTATATTAAAGTATAATAAAATTTTTGGTTCGGTCGTGTGTGTAGTTTAGTGTGTGTATACGTACTGTAATTCATGATGAAAATGTATTTCTTAGGCAAAGGGCAGGAGGAGAATAGAGGGAGCACCTTCTTTTTTAAAACAACAAACAAAGGAAAATACATTTCTTATTGTGGGGCCATGTAAAAATGCCTCACAAAAATAGCAGCCTGGAGAAACTCTTGTAAGAAAATATGCAGGAATGTGTCATAGCAGTGTTTTTCCATCAGCAAAAAACTAGAATACAGGAATACATAACAATTCTGGCATATTGATACAACAGAATAAAATAAAGCAGTAAATATGAACAAACTAAAGCTTCATTGACATGGATCTTAAAATAATGCTTAGAAAAATGTCAGAAAAATGGGCAGCGCCTGTGGCTCAAAGGAGTAGGGTGCCGGACCCATATGCCGGAGGTGGTGTGTTCAAACCCAGTCCCGGCCAAAAACTGCAAAAAAAATCAGAAAAATACATACTGCAAGATGGCACATATTTCAAGGTAACAAACAAGCAAATCAAAATAATGACTATGCAGGTACTATTCATATAATGGTAAAAAAAAAACAAACAAAAACCTATGTAAAGTAAGAGAATGGTAAGAACAAAATAAGACCGGTTACTCTTCTCTTTGAGAATGAAAGGAAATCTAATACAGAAAGCTATACAGACAAGGCTAGGAAGTGAGTATATGGGTGTTTTATTTTTATTCCTTACATATACATTATATGTGTGTGTGTGTGTGTGTGTATATATATATATATATATTTTGAATGTAGAAATTATCTTTTAAGGCTGGAGGAGGAGGAGGTTGCCTCACACCTGTAATCCTAGCCCTCTGGGAGGTTGAGGTGGGTAGATTGCTTGAGCTCAGGAGTTTGAGACAGAATGAGCAAGAGCAAGACCCCATCTCTACTAAAAATAGAAAAATTAGCCAGATGTTGTGGTGTAGGCCTGTAGTCCCAACTATTAAGGAGACTGAGGCAAGAAGATCACTTGAGCCCAGGAGTTGGAGGTTGCTGTGAGGTATGACACCACAGCACTCTATCCGGGGTGACAGAATGAGACTCTGCCTCAAAAAACAAACAAACAAAAAAAACAAAAGTAAAGCTATGCCACTAAAATTAGTTCAATAGCAACAGTAGTACTTCTGCTGGTCACCAGCACTCATGAGCTGCCTTGAACCCAGATTTTGGCTTCTAACACATGTAATTACAATCCACTAAAAGGAACCAGGGTCGGCGCCCATAGCACAGTGGTTACAGGGCCAGCCACACACACCGAGGCTGGAGGGGTCGAACCCAGCCCGGGTCAGCTAAAACAACGACAACTTCAATCAAAAAAATAGCCAGGTGTTGTGGTGGGCGCCTGTAGTCCCAGCTACTTAGGAAGCGGAGGCAAGAGAATCGCTTAAGCCCAAGAGTTTGAGGTTGCTATAAGCTATAAGCTGTGACATCATGGCACTCTATCAAGTGTGACAAAGTGAGACACTGTCTCAAAAAAATAAATAAATAAAAATAAATAAAAGGGGCTCGGCGCCTGTGGCTCAAGGGGATAAGGCGCCAGCCACGTACACCTGAGCTGGCAGGTTCGAATCCAGCCTGGGCCCGCCAAACAACAATGACGGCTGCAATCAAAAAATGGCCAGGCGTTGTGGTGGGCACCTGTAGTCCCAGCTACTTGGGAGGCGGAGGCAGGAGACTCGCTTGAGCCCAGGAGTTGGAGGTTGCTATGAGCTGTGATGCCACAGCACTCTATCCAGGGTGACAGCTTGAGGCTCTGTCTCAAAAAA
>CAUYRH010162956.1:0-11533 GCA_963574655.1 Perodicticus potto | reverse complement strand
CTGCTGCTTCTTTTGTTTTTTTTTTGTAGAGATAGAGTCTCACCTTATCACCCTCAGTGGAGTGCTGTGGTGTCACACAGCTCACAGTAACCTCCAACTCCTGGGCTTAGGCGATTCTCTTGCCTCAGCCTCCCGAGTAGCTGGGACTACAGGCGCCCGCCACAACGCCCGGCTATTTTTCTGTTTTGTAGTTCCGCCGAGGCTGGGTTTGAACCTGCCACCTTCGGTATATGGGGCTGGTGCCCTACTCAATGAGCCACAGGTGCCGCCCTAGAGCTGCTTCTGTATTTTTCCCCTTACAGCTGGGCTGGGACCAAGAGGGAGAGAGAAGGGGAACTTCCCCCAACCTTGACCACTGCTCATTTCTAGAGATCACTCTGGGCAGCCCAGCAGAGGGGACAGGCCTGGAGGGCAGGGAAGAAGGTGCAGTACCTTACTAATGTCCTTTGGGGTGCCCCTGCCATGCTCATGACACAGACCCGTGTTGTACTGTGCTTTGCTGTAGCCATGATCTGCAGCTTTCTGGAAGAAAGAAAAGCCTGCCGTGTAGTCCCCATTCCTCATGTTCTCTGTTCCTGTAAGAAAGCACAGGGCACAAACACAGCTTCCTCTGTGACCTTCCCCACATCATTAGCCAGATACCTATATGCGCCTCATCTGATCCCAAACTCCTTCCTTTCTTTTTTGTCTTAGACACTCTGCATATGTTCCTATTGTCTGAATAATTCACTGTTTTTCCACAGACATTAGTGGGTTCCACCTTCCTATAAACCATTCCCCCATCTCCAATAGCTTCCAGATTTGTCAAAGGGAATAACCCCTCCTCCACTGCTGTCAATGGATATGCCCACACGCTTCCCAATCAAGAAGACTCTCATGGGCGGCGCCTGTGGCTCAGTCAGTAGGGGCTGGCCCCATATACCGAGGGTGGTGGCAGGTTTGAACCCAGCCCCGCGAACTGCAACAACAACAAAAAAGCCAGGTGTCGTAGCAGGCGCCTGTGGTCCCAGCTACTCGGGAGGCTGAAGCAAGAGAATCGCCTAAGCCCAGGAGATGGAGGTTGCTGTGAGTTGTGTGACACCACGGCACTCCACCTAGGGCGATAAAGTGAGACTCTGTCTCTACAAAAAAAAAAAAGAAGACTCTCAGGAATCTGAATCTCAATCTTGTTGGAACAAAGAGAAAACAGTCCTTATAGGTTTATTCTGATAGCAGCAATCTGAAGATTCTTTCTATCAGTTGCTTTCCGTGGGTCTCAGGAGCTTCCTTGATCCCTATCCTTTCAGAGGCTTGGCAGGTCACTAAATCCCAATAGAGTCCTTTTGTGCTTAAGTTAGCCAGAGCGGGTTTAGGTTGCTTACAACCAACAAACCCCAACTGACACAAGTGATACTGTTAATTTTGTTTTATGAGGAAACTGGGAGTAGTAATATAAGAAACAGAGACAAGATCTGAATGCAGATAAGTTCCAACTCCAACGCCCACACTCTTTTCATTGCCCAAATGAAAAGGAAAGAGGAAAGGAGCGGGCGCAGCCAATTCCCAGCTCTAAACCTTTGCTCAAATTGTCTCTCCTGCCTGGGATCTCTCTTTCTGCCCCTACCATCAGGCCTCCCATCCTGTTTCTGCTCTAGAAACTTCAGACCACACTCAGGTTTTAAACACTTTTTTGGCACTTAGTTAATATACGTGTACCAGTCCTCTCTTTCTATGAACTAAACTGTTTCAAGAGTACAAGTCCTGCCTCCTCAATTAGACTGCAAAATCCTGTAGGCAGAAACAGAAAAAGAATGTAGATGAAATAATTCTGGGCACAGCGCCCGTAGCACAGTGGTTATGGCACTGGCCACACACACAGAGGTTAGCGGGTTCAAATCCGGCCCAGGCCAGCTCAACAACAACTGCAACAAAAAATAGCCGGGCGTTGTGGCGGGCGCCTGTATTCCCATCTACTTGGGAGGCTGAGGCAAGAGAATCGCTTAAGCCCAAGAGTTTGAGGTTGCTGTGAGCTGTGACGATATAGCACTCAACCGAGGGTGACATAGTAAGACTCTGTCTCAGAAAAAAAAAAAAAAAAAGAAAGAAAGAAAGAAATAACTCTGCATAGGATGAAAGCTCTATACAAATGCAAAATATGATGATGGTTTATGCTCCCTTTGTGTTCTGCCACAGTGCTTAGCACTTGCTGAATAAATAAATATATGAACAAAAGAATGGTAAGAATATTCTAAGAGACTAATCTGCCCGTCAAAACCGCAAAAAGCTAATGAAGTAGAAGCCAGGTTCCATTCAGCCACCAGGGAATTACAGAAAGTTGCCTCGCTGCTTCCTGAAAACTTACTATCCAAGGCTGACAAAGCCTTCAGTCCCTGAGGAGAAGAGTCAAGAGGGCAAAGGACCAAGTCCATTCTCATACTGCACTTGGCTCCGTTGATATACCCTAATCCAGCTGCTCTTGTCAATCTCCTCTTCCTCTAGCCTAGACCACGCCTCTTCATGTTGTGCTCAGCTGTCAGTAACAGCTCCTACAAGTCTCTTGTTTCCTCTCCAGCATCCCTATAATCCACGTTTGTCTACACAACAGCCATAGAGATCTTTGGAAAAGTAAATCAGATCGTGTTACTGCCCACCTTCCTGCTCCTGCTTAAAACCCTCCAATGGCTTCCTATCTCACCTAGAAAACCCATATTCTTTACCTTGGCTAAGAAGGCTTCACCTTACTTGGCCCCTCCTGCTTTTCTGACTTCATCTCCTACTCTTCGCTCCAGACACACTCACCTTTCTCTTTTTCCTTTAACAATCAGAATTCAATCCTGCCTCAGGACCCTCCAGTTAGAAAGTTTTCTCCAGGTGGAAATAAAAAGTGGCTTGTTTTTGTCAGTCGAATCTTAGTTCAAGGTGTTCCCTTCAGTGAACACTTCCAAATCAAAAGTTGCTCCTTGCCCAAGTCACTAACACATCCTTTGTTTTATTTCCTTCCTATTTATCACCATCTGAAATTCTTTTTGTTTGCCAGTTTATTGCTTTCTCTCTTTCAACTCAACTGTCAGCTCCACGAAAGTAAGAACTTTGTCTTGTGAATCACTATATCCTTACTACCTAAACTAGGGCCTAGAAAAAGGTAAATGCTCAACAAATTTGTTCTCAGTGAATCCTAGCCTTTTACCCATCTGCCCACTAGACTCTGAAAGATGCTACTGGGAGTCTGGGTCTCCACATTAGAAGGCCTAAAACTTGAGCCAATCACCAGGATAAATGATGAAGGGTCATTTGGACCCTCCAGATGTGTGCAAAAGGTTCAAGCACTTAAGGACCTGATTCAAACTTTAGGAGCCTGATCATTCCTATGTGTGGTAGACAATGCTAGGTGTCCTCCAAGCTGGTTTTCTCCTTCAGACATAATAAGAGAATTTTCAAGTAAGTACAAAGCTATTCAGCTAAAGATGATATTTTCAGCCTCCTCTGTGACTAGGTGTGGCCACAAGCCTACATTCTGGACAAAGATCTGTGTAACTTCTACGTCATGTCCTTAAAGTCCCTAAAGGAGTGTCCTTTAGCCTCCCCACCTTCTTCCTTCCAGCTAGCTAGAAGAAGGATATGAGCGAAGGAGCTGGAATAGCCAAACTGGAGCTCAAGATAAGAGGCAGTTTTTGAAAGGGCCCATGTGACGCCATTTGGCTAACGGGCTCCATTTTGCAGGTTGCTGTGTAATTTGCGGTGTAATTGTTAGTTCTGTAACTTTTGGTTCCTGGCACCAGCCCCCCTTGACCACCCTCACCGGTTGCTTAGCACCGGCCCTTTCCTGCTCAGTGACCACCCACCCGTTCCTGCCACCGACGAGGTATCCAATCAGCACGTAAAGAGACACCTGGACTCATCCCTCGTCCAACCATCCCTAATTCCATTCCCCTTATCACATTACCCCCCTCCCAACCTCCTCGGGGCCATTCAGTACGCCATTTAGGTGGGGCTGAATGGTCTGGCTTAAGCTTGTAATAAATCCCACCCTTTGTTTTTGCATCGGTGCGCCTGGTGTGAGTTTCTTCTGGGGCGGACCCCGAAATTCGGGCACAACAAGACACCTTTCACTCTCTCTCTGTACTAATCCTTCTTTACTTTTATTGTAGCCCTTTAATGTAATTTTTTAATTAAAAAACCTTGCCATGGACTCTAAACTCCTGAAGTTTATGATATGGCTTAAAATTTTCATATCTACTGTTCCAGTCAAATACCTTAATTTTAGTGAATGCTTGGTAGCACATAATTAAATGGAAACATTCAATTATGTTGTGTCACATTAAGAACTATATCTGTTTAGTATGGCAAACATCATACAGTGTTTTTATGATTGTATCTCTGAAACTCCAAGCAGGAGTACAGATCTATAGCATTTGACTGGTGTTAAATATGAATGAGAATAATCCATATACACATATATACACATATACAAATTAAAAAAAAATACATACATATGAACAATTAATTTTTGTATTGGTCTTACAATATATTTAACTTAGCTAGGCTGACACATTACCCATCATTCTTTTCCTAACGTGTTTCCAGATAGAGTGGGCTGCACAAGGTATTCTTTCTCATAAGTGAGAGAGAGCAGAGGAGTTCACATCTGTTTTTTAGCATACATGCATTTTGTTCCAGTTATTCAGTTACACTAGTGTAGATGCTGCTGTAAGGGGATTTGCTGACGTAATTAAAGTTCCAAAGAGGTTAATGTTGGGATAACTAAAATAGAAGTCATCTTAGGCAGCCCTAACTTAATCAGAGAAATGTTCTTTAAGAAAGAACTACACTCTCCCTAAACATGAAAGACTTAATGTAGGTCCTGGACCTTTAAAACCCTCCTTTCCCCATGGACTATCCCTTTCTATTTGACTATGAACTTTGGAGCGGCTTAGCCATTCCCTACAATTGTGAAAGAAAATCACTTGTAGTAAACCATATGTGTATGTGTGCGTGTGTGTATGAGAGAGAGAGAATTTATGTATTTATACATACAATATTCTACTTGTTCTGCTCTTTAAACCCTGATTGTTATCATTTTTAACTATCACAGCATAATAATTCATTTGGTACTTTACTTGATATTTGGACAGTTTTACTAAAGCACGATGTTTTGGAAGACAATCTCAAATGCTCTCATAGGTTAGGCATAATGGATGTGGTGTGGCCTGTGGTCAGCAATGGAGTTCATTGTCCTTCAAGCAACAAGTAACAGAAAAATCACGAATGTTCAAAGGAAGTTAAACAATGTGTTGATCAGACAAAGTAGATCTGCCCAGCATTGCACCTGCGGGCCATGTGCTTCTAACTACAAAGAAGAGAAGTCCTTTGTTATCTCTCTATAACCAGCTTTATACCCTGCTGTGTTCATCATTGTCCAAAGCTGCCTGAACCAGTGCTATGACCTTTAACTGTAACCAGTGAATATCCTTTCATATTTAGAACAAGCAGATGATAGCAGAAAGAATATTTCAGAAAGGACTTTGAATTTTCTAGCTGAGAATTTTGTTTTGATGCATCTTACAAAACCTTGTGTCTAATATTTGGTTGCGTGCCTTGAGGAGGCTTCCTGATGCCTGACACACAACCACTTGTCACTGAGATGTGAGCTAGATTTTTATCTTTAATGCCAAAAATAACAAAAGAGACTATATTAGATATCATTATAATATTATGTATCTTTGTCATGTTTATATTTCATGGTTTCATACCCACCAAATATTAAGCATAGAGATACTCCTTTTCAGAAAACATATTTTTAAAGCTTGAAACTATTATACAAGGGCAGAAATTCTAATGATTTATTTCTTTCAAATACTTATATTTCTCCTTGGCTGGGTTTAGTTTGACACGTCACACTCTGCTTGTACTTTGGTGGTCATAGATTTGCCTTCAAATCTTCCTCATACTTCATATGAGCAATAGTGTTTTATTTTTATATCATTGTTTATGTGGAAGATATTTGAGATTTGAAATAAATATGAATTGGTCATGTTTCAGCAACTCTGAAAATTCAGTGTTTACACTTCATAAGAAGCATGTTCATTCTTTGTTGAATGAAAATGAATAAATAAGGTAAAGTTCTTGGGTGCCTTTGACTGTATTACTTATTGATAACTTCAGTGTGTGAGGGTATGACCTCATTTTACCAGAAAATACTGAAATGAAAACAATGATTATTCATTGCTTATTGAATCAAGCCCTATTCTTTGATTGTATCCAGAAACAAAAACAGTGCAGTCTAAACCTGCTTTCCCCAACCCTGGACAGGTTAATAGCCTGCTAAGACCTAAACTGCAGAGCACTGCCTCCAAGTTACCCCCAGGCTGCCCTCCCTTCAGTGCAAAGCTTACCTTCCATAAAACATGGGAACCAGCCACACAGTAAGCGCTGAGTAGTGGGAGAGCCAGGGAAGCAGCTTTATCTGTGTTTACAGCACTCTGCAGCTCCTGATCACTAGCATCTGGCATCCACCACCTCAGCTCTGCCCCCTTAACTCCTCTTCCCTGCTCCCATCCTTGGAAAAACTGTCTTCCATGAAACTGGTCCCAGGGCCTTTGGTTGGGGACTGTTGGTTTCATGATCTGGAGTAATATTCTCACCTATTCCGTGCAAATGTTTAACTGCTTTTTCATCTCTTCCACAGAAAAGAGATAGATAAAATATCAAGTTCTATCAACACTAAATATTCACAGTTGATTCAAAGTAGTTCAGTACATCAATTCTTGAAACAATAGTTTTAGAAGCATTAAGCTTTCTGAAGAATTGTGCATTAAATCTTGCCTCAGAGATGCTGGTTAGTTTAATCATGACTTCCCAACTCTCAAGTCAAAAATAGTATATTAACTTGGAAAAAGTTCATTAATTATTTGCTTAGTAAAATATGCCAAAGTAACATTTTCTTCTCTTTTGCAAATGAACTATATTTTAAAATTTAAACATTTCTCATGCTAGTTATAAATACTAGACTTCATTGTGTATATTTATAATTCATGTGTATATTTAAACAAATACAAATTGTGTCTTCACAACATATCATAAGCAAATTATGTGAACATAACCAATTGTTATTTACACTAGCAAGTACCAAGGTTATTCTGTAAAAAAAAAAGTAAAAATTGCATTTTATGTTAATCAAATGGGCATGTTAGTTTTCTTTCAATTTAGAAAACATGACCTCAGGAGTACTGTGCTCCTGAAATCACTCTTTTTAAGTTCATAACCTTCCACAGAGAAGAGATATATACAATATCAAGTCCTACCAACACTGGATATTCAAAGTTTATTTGAAGTAGTTCGATTCATCAATTCTTGAATCAATAGTTTTAGGAGCATTAAGTATATAGCTATGTTTACACATTTGTGACTTATTTTTTTGTTTTATAGTTTATTTTATCATTGCTTTTACATACAACCATTCCCCCCTTGCCTTCCTATTAATAGTAAACATGCTTTTTCAAAATATATCTCTCTAATGAGTATTTTCATATATAGTAGAACCTCTGTGGATCAACCACCTAAGGAATTATAACAAACTGATCAACATAGGGAATTAGGCCTACTCTACTAATACATAAATGTGGTGAATGTCTGGTCTATGAACATTAGGTCAACTTATAAACGTGGTCAATGTAAGGAGATCATCAACTGTCAAGGTTCTACTGTATTTATTTAAACATTCACACCATACAGCATATTTAGTTTTACATTTACTTAAATACTATGTACAATAAATCTCACAGTTTTTTGGTTTTTTGCTAATTAACATCCTGTTTCAGAGATAACCATGTTTTCTAATAAGTTAATTTCCTTAGCTAAATACTATATGGCTGAGCTCACCTCCACTTGTTTGTTTCTAGAAACAACACTAACATAAATCACATTGTAAAGGTCTTGTTACACACATGTATGGGAGTTAGGGCTATCAGAGTTATTTCTGGGACTGGTTACATAAAATTTTATTTTTGTTCATAAATATCTTTTCCATTCCAAAATTGCTGATATCTGGATGTGAATATTTCTGCTCTCTGAATCCCTGCCAGGATTTAAAGTCACGCAATTTTAAAAATAGAAGCAAATGCTTGTTTTCTGTCTTTCCTTCCAATATTTTGTATAAGAATCTATGGAAGGAGATGAGATTAAAAATTTTAACAGTCTGAGCAGATGTTGGTGCCCAGCCTGCCTTCACCCAAGGTGAGCACTGTCTTGTCTTCAATAGGGAAGAACTAAGTAGGCTAAGAGGGAACCAGCAAGACTTCAGGCCAGTCTACCCTCTCAGGGGGAATACCAGTTAAATTTAGGAGCAGGGAAAGTTCATTCACACAGGCATCTCTCTCCTTGGCCACATTCTTTTCAGTAACAGTCTGCTTTTTTGTTATTGTTTTTTACTTTTTTTTTTTTTTTTTTTTACTATCTTTAGTAGATCCATAGTGACTTCCATGGGTGCTCGTAAAGACTCTTGCTGCACAGGCACAGGACTTGCTGGGCCAGCACCCACCACCTCCAACCCAATGAGCATGTGCCCTTGTTGTTGCATGGATGGCAGTGTGTCCACATAATGCAAAGGAGACTCTGTTCCTCAGAGCCACTGTGACCAGGTTAGCATTACATGCCTCAATGGGATGTCAGTACTGGAATCAGCACCCAACAAAACATAGGGTTGCCAGAAAGCCGCTGAGATTTGCCTAGTAAAACTCTAGCAATGAAGCACATACAGAAATAGGTGGGCTACAAAATGCAAGCGATTTCAGCATAGCAGACTGGCTTGTGTTCCTAGGGCATGTGACTCTCTCATCAGCTGGATTTTCAATGGTAACAAGGACAGGAGCCACTAGCAGAACATTTATGGTCCACTTCATATGTAGGATACATATGCCCAATTCCCTTCTAAAGATACACTATTCTCTTTGAAATTCAGTTGTGGTGACACCCATGTGTGTTCCTGAAGCAAGGAATTCCTGAGTATGTGTGTGCATGTGTTATACGAACAAATAAATTATAATAACAGGCTGTTGATTTAATTTTTAAAATTTTTGTATCACATATTTTCTATAAGCATTTCTGAGACTTAATCAAAATATCTGACATATTTGCCTGTGAAACTAGACAAAACCATTAAATGATATACAAAGGCAAAAAATTATCATTTCTAGATTTCAGGAGCCCATTATGCTTGTGTTGTAGTCCATTTTTTGTTGCTTATAAGAGAATATAGGGAACTAGGTAATTTATGAAGAAAATGAATTGTTTCCTGAGTTCTGGAGGCTGAGAACCCCGAGGTGGAGCAGCTGTATCTGAGGACAGGCTTCTTACCCGTGGGATTCTCTGAAGAATCGTGAAGTGGCACAGGCCATCACATGATGAGGGGGCTGAGTGTGCTAGCCCAGTTCTCTCTTCTTCTTTGAAAGCCACCAATTCTACTCCCATGATACTTCTTTAATCTATTAACTGTTAATCTATTAATCTAAGAAGGGAGTAATCCATTCATTAGCACAGAGCCACCCTTGTGATCACATTACCTCTTCAGGTTCTACTTCTTAATCCTGTTACATTGGGAATTAACATTCAATATGAGTTTTAGAGGGAACATTCAAACCATAGCAACATGCTATCATTATAGCATTAGGCAAATTCTTTGTCAGGGACGGTTTTGTCACTGATGTTTCATTATGGAGCTTATAACATCGTTTTTGTATGAGTGAAGTATATATGAGTCACACATACACACACAGTCATTTTCATCTGTGAAAACAACCTTCAAGGAAAAATATCTTATTTCATTCACTTTAATACTTAGTATTAAGGTTTATCTAGATCTTTCTTTAAATTCTCTTAAATACTAAGTGGGTAGTTTGTAGAAGAGATTTGCACTATAAAGTATTTTTAAAAGTACTAAATGCTGGAAGAAAAAGTCTCACTTGTAACTTTGTAAAGTAGCTGTTTTTTAGAATACTTGTAAATTTCATTTTCTTTGAAAAAATAACTAAAATAAAATAATTTAATATGTGAAATTGATATTATCATTCAGTGCAATCACTGTCTAAAGATGATAAAATAAAACTTGATGGCATTACATACTTTATGAAAAACCATAAAATTTTCTTTGACTTCTGTTGCAAATAATGCCCAATAGTTACTGGCCCTAAAAGTAAGACTGATGCTTTATTTATGTATGTATAAAATGTTCCCAACTGTGAATATCATATCTCTCCTTTTAATATCTTTTAGTTTGCTTATTAACTTAATTTTTCATATCTTCAAGGCATATTCTTCACAGATGACGGAATTTTTCATATATTAATATATATTGCTTTGATTAAAGATTAGTGAATTCTAAAAGCTATTTAGAATTCACTTAGATACATACTTTTAAATGTATGTATTTCATACATTTAAATTTGAGACACTGAAGCTGAAAACAAACTCTTTTTAGGGAAAAATATGTACTCCTTTCCATATTATATAATATTGAGTATATGGACAAATACGAATGAATAATAATTTGATGTACTCAAGATTAAATAATAAAAGTAAATCGTGGTTCAATTAATGAAACACATTTTGCTCTTTAGTACTGAAAACAGACAGAATAATATATTATTTTTTAAAGTGCCAAATATTGCTTACTTTGAAAATTCAGAGTACAAAGGACGTTTCTATGATCATATTAGTATAATAATCAAAGGAAATGTGTTATCTCTGAAAAGTCAAGAAATAAACATATGATGCAACTATTTGTCTTCTTACTAGAGACTCTATTTCTTTTGTATTTTTCCCTCCAAAAGAATAAAGAGAAAAATCTGCTTTTAGTTCCCTATGGCTTTACACCTCTAGCAGAGTTAATATACTATAGTTTGTGTCCTCAAACTCACACAAACTTTTATATGTTGGAAAAACATTTTGCTCTCTGAGCAGCACTTTAAGTGAAATATTACAGTATTGGAGACCATTTTTGTGCTTAATTTAAAACAATAGAATTGACGGTACAGCTATCTTTCAGAGATTGAAGTGCTACTAAACTGAAAAGGAGAACAATTTTGTGGTGAGTCTATTGTATTACTCCAAAAAGCATGGCTAAAGAAAGGAACCCAATATTTATTTTCTCAATAGGTTTCTATATTAATTTACATTCATTATAATATATGAGTTCTCAAACCATAGTTTAAAAAATACTAAATATATAAAATTCAGTAAAGAAATTTATATAAGAGAAGAATTCAGATAAAAAAACTGGTTATCAAAAAATTATCAGTTTTTGGCTCAGCACATGTGGCTCAATGAGCTAAGGTGCCAGCCATGTACACCTGAGCTGGCAGGTTCAAATCCAGCCCAGGCCCACCAAACAACAATGACAGCTGCAACCAAAAAATGGCCTGGCATTGTGGTGGGTGCCTGTAGTCCCAGCTACTTGGGAGGTGGAGGCAGGAGACTTGCTTGAGCCCAGGAATTGGAGGTTGCTGTGAGCTGTGATGCCACAGCACTCTATCCAGGGTGGCAGCTTGAGGCTCTGTCTCAA
>CAUYRH010162955.1:0-52240 GCA_963574655.1 Perodicticus potto | reverse complement strand
GGCGCCTGCAGTCCCAGCTACTTGGGAGGTGGAGGCAAGAGACTCGCTTGAGCCCAGGAATTGGAGGTTGCTGTGAGCTGTGATGCCACAGCACTCTATTCAGGGTGACAGCTTGAGGCTCTGTCTCAAAAAAAAAAAAGAGATGGAGGAAGTCTTGCTCTTGTTCAGGCTGATCTTAAACTCCTGACCTCAAGTACTTTCTGCCTCAATCTCCCTAGGCAGTGCTAGGATTACAAATATGAGGCACTGGGCCTGGCCAAGATACTTATTTAAATTATACATCAGTATTTTCCTTCCTTAATGGTGAAAAGGTAAAGCTCACCACCAGAATTAAGACAGGGCATAATTTTTTTGGTGGGTGGGGGAGACAGAGTTTCACCTTGCCGTGGCGTCACAGCTCACAGCAACCTTAAATACTTGGGCTTAAGTGATCCTCTTGCCTCAGCTGCCTAAGTAGCTGGGACTACAGGTGCCTGCCACAACACCCAGCTGTTTTTAGAGACGTGGTCTTGCTCTGGACTCAGGCTGGTGTTGAACCTATGAGCTCAGGCAATCCACCTGCCTTGGCCTCCTAGAGTGCTAGGATTATAGGTGTGAGCCATCATACCTGGCCCAATGGGATAATTTTTAAGAAGGAAAAAGTAAGTTACTGTTGTTAGCAAATGATATGAATTTCATTTGGTACATAGTGTCCCAGGGTATTTTTTTTTTTTTTTGAGACTGTAGAGTCTCACTTTGTCACCCTCAGTAGAGTGCTATGGTGTCACAGCTCACAGCAACCTCCAACTCTTGAGCTTAAGGAGTCTCTTCCTTCAGCCTCCCAAGTAGCTGGGACTATAGGTGCCCACCACAATGCCCAGCTATTTTTTTTATGTTGCACTTGTCATTGTTGTTTTAACTGGCCTGGGCCAGTGTGAACCCCCCAGCCTCAGTGTATGTGGCTGGCCCCCTACCCACTGAGCTACGGGTGCCGCCATCCCTGGGTATGCTTGGTGACCAGTCAGGAAATAGGGCAAGAAGGAGAAGTGATGCATTGTGACATGGCAGTCATTTGGCTGGCCCCCTATACCCCATGCACAGTTGTATTTGCAAGCAGCTGGTCCTGCTGGGGCAGCTTTCCCCCCACCCTGGGACCCACGAGCCCATGCCTAGGGCTTGTGCTGTGTCACTCAGGGTGGGGTATGAGTGGGGCTGAGGTGGTTTGTTAACTTTGTTGGTGGCTTCTTGTCTAGGTAGGCTTGTGGATTGATGTTGGCAGCCGTTACGAAACTGAGAAGAATAATGGGGCTGGCTACTTCGTGGAGCATCTGGCTTTCAAGGTGAGGCTCTTGAAGTCTGTGTTTCTCCTGGGTTTAGAGTTACTTATTGTCCCTCTTGAGGATGGAGATGAGAAAAATTAGCCTCCTAATTTTGGGCCTCAGTTGGGGGGTGATTTCTTGATGATTTTTATGAAAGGAGCCACATGGGCTTAACCTGTCCTGAGTGAACACTTTCCCCATGAGCCCCTGCGTGAGGCCTTCACAGCCAATAAAACCCAGTGAAAAGCCACAGGACCTCCACTTTTCACCAGAGAGGCTAGTCCTGTGTTGTGTGCATGCATACATGGAGACTTACAGAACATACAGATATGCGTGTATATCGAAACAAATCTGCAGGCTCAGTGGCTGTAGCTCACCTGCCAGGGCGCCAACCACATACACTGGAGCTAGCGGGTTCAAACCCAGCCCAGGCCTCCCAAACAACAATGACAACTACAACCAAAAAATAGCCAGGTGTTGTGGTGGGCGCCTGTCGTCCCAGCTTCTCCAGAGGCTGAGGCAAGAGAATTGCTTAAGCCCAAGAGTTTGAGGTTGCTGTGAGCTGTGATGCCACAGCACTCTACCCAGGGCAACATAGTGAGACTCTGTCTCCAAAAAAAAAAAAAGAAAGAAAGAAAGAAAAGAAAAGAAATCTGTAGACAGACAGGCATGCTTGCTTGTGAAATGTCCTGCTCTGGTGGAATACCTGAGCAACCCTTGGTTATAAAGTGGAGACCCATAGTATTTGTTGCTCTTGAGACAGATTCTAACTCAGTTGCCCTGAGGTTGAGTGCTGCAGCATCATAGTTCACAGCAACCTTAAACTCTTGGGCTCGGGAGATCCTCTTGCCTTAGCCTCCCAAGTATCTGGGACTATAGGCCTATTCCACCACGCCCAGCTAGTTTTTCTGTTTTTAGTAGAGACAGGGTCTTTTCTTTCTTTCTTTTTTTTTTTTTTAGACAGAGTCTCACTATGTTGCCCTCGGTAGAGTGCCATGGCGTCAAAGCTCACAGCATCCTCAAACTCTTAAGCTTAAGAGATTCTTTTGCCTCAGTCTCCCAAGTAACTGGAACTACAGGCACCCACCACAGTGCCCAGCTATTTTTTTTGTTGTTGCAGTTGTTATTGTTTAGCTGGCCTGGGTTGAATTCGAACCCACCAGCCTGGGTGTATGTGGCTGGTGCCCTACCCACTTAGTTATGGGCGCCGCCTTGAGATGGGATCTTGTTATTGCTCAGGCTGGTCTTGAACTCCTGAGCGCAAGCAATCCATCCGCCTCAGCCTCCCATAGTGCTAGGATTATAGGCATGAGCCACCGTGCCCAGCCACTGCAGGGTCTTTATCATATGAAGACAGAGTTCCTGGGCTCCCATGTGCTACTGATTGGTTCTGTTGATGTATGGTTCCAGGGAACAAAGAATCGGCCTGGGAATGCCTTGGAGAAGGAGGTAGAAAGCATAGGGGCCCATCTTAATGCTTATAGCACCCGGGAGCACACTGCCTACTACATCAAGGCACTCTCCAAGGATCTGCCAAAAGGTAACACCTGGGGAAGGGAGCAAGGGCAGAAGGGTAGAACTCCAGGGGAGCAGAGGACAGGCTCCTGGGATCCCCTGGCCTAGCTACAGAATTAGAGTACCCATAGGGTATGGCCTTGCAGTAGGGCAAGCAGAAGAGGACAGCAGGAGATCCAGACCTGGGGATTTCATGTTGTGATTGGTGTCTAGTGGTCCATCTGGCACCTAAACATGTCTTACTTGCATCTAGTTGTGGAACTCCTGGCTGACATTGTACAGAACTGCAGCCTGGAAGACTCACAGATTGAGAAGGAACGTGACGTGATCCTGAGGGAGATGCAGGAGAACGATGCATCTATGCGGGATGTGGTCTTTGACTATCTGCATGCCACAGCTTTCCAGGGCACACCGCTAGCCCAGGCTGTGGAGGGACCCAGCGAAAATGTCAGGTGAGTTGCCTAGGCTTGTGGTGGAATGTGTGCCCTCATTCTGGCCTGGCCAGACCCTCTCCAGATCACATTTTTAGTTGGCTGGCTGCCAGTATTGTTTATTTTTTTTTTAATTCATACAATTGGGGCTGGGCACAGTGGATTCATTCCTGTAATCCTAGCACTCTGGGAGGCCAAGGTAGGGGGATCATTGATTTCATGGGTTTGAGGCCAGCCTGAGCAAGAACAAGACCCTGTCTCTAAAAAAAATAGCCAGGCATTTTGGTGGGCCCTTGTAGTACCAGCTACTCGAGAGGCTGAGGCAAGAGAATCGCTTAAGCCCAAGAGTTTGAGATTGCTGTGAGCTGTGACACCACAGTACTCTACTGAGGGCGACAAAATAAGTCTGTATCTCAAAAAAAAAAAAAAAAAAAAATCTTGCAATTGGAGATGGTTTCATGTATTGCCATGTGGTTCCTGTGAGTCTTTTTAAATGATTTTGTGGACTTCACTTGAATTTTGGGTTTTCTTTTAGGGTATGTTTCCATGTGTGTCCTGATACTCCAAAGGAAGGAGCATCTGGGTATCCCATCCATGTAGCTTCTTGTTCCCTGGTTGGGGATAGTCTGTGAGAGCTCTGATGTTGCCTCTTGAGAGTCCTACCATGTCAGCTTTTACTCTTCTCAGAGAGGACCATGAGTCTGTCAAGGACCATGAGGCAGGGCCAGATGAGGGAGGCCATCTGGGCTCTGGAGGGGTGGGTAACAGAGAAGGGGGAAGGGGATTGAAGGATGTGCTAGGGCCCGCTGTTTAGAAATGCCATGCCTCTCCTCATTTCTACCTTCTCAGCCCCATTTGTGCAACCCAACTCACTCTAGTTTGGGAGAGGCGTTAACCCATTGGCCATATGTCTTGTAGGAAACTGTCTCGTGCAGACTTGACTGAGTACCTCAGCAGGCATTACAAGGCACCTCGAATAGTGCTGGCAGCAGCTGGAGGTGAGTGATGGATCAATGGAAGCCCTGGGTGTGTGGGTGCAGACCCTAGTTATCAGAGCCCAGATTTCCTAGTTCAGGCCATAGAGAATCTTCCACCCAAGGGGACTTTGTTCCCACCCTGTCCTTGGTGAGAATGACCATCCACCTATGCTGTCTGAGGTAGGATAGGATTCTATCCTGTTGCCACTACCTTGACCACTGCCTAGGGACTGGTCATCTAGGGATGCTTTTCCTCTTTTCCTAGCCCCATCTAGTCCTAGGGTAATTAGTAAGCTAGAAGGGAGAATACGAGCCCCTGGGCTTGTTCCTTGTGGCCTTGCCATTGGTTGAACTAAACATTGGATATGTGATGATACATACTTGATGGACTGGGAAGACTGGGAATTGCCTTGAAAGAAAGGCACAGAATGGTAGTTTTTTTTGTGTGTTTGTTTTTGAGATAAGAATCTTACTCTGTCACCCTGGGTAGAGAGCCATGGCATTATAGCTCACAATAAACTCAAATTCTTAAATTCAAGTGATCCTCTTGCCTCAACCTCCTGAGTAGCTAGGGCTACAGGTGCCTGCTGTAATGCCTGGCCAGTTTTCCTAATTTTAGTAGAGATGAGGTCTTGCTGTTGCTCAGGCTGGTCTTGAACTCCTGAGCTAGGCAGTCTACCTGCCTCAGTCTCCCTGAGTGCTAGGATTATAGGCGTGAGCCACTGTACCGGCCCCAGAATGGTAGAGATTTTAATGGGGAACTCAGAGTTGTAGGGTGGAGTGGCCTTTTTAAAGCACCTATCATTTGAACAGAGGCTTAAGGGGTGTAAGTGTTATTTAGGTGGCGTGGAGGGGGCCTGAGCAGAGGGGAAGACCAGTGTCTTGGCCTGATATATGTTTTAAGTTTTGCTGTGCTACTGTGTGGTGCCTGAGTGGAGGCAGGATGGCTAGGGAGGGGCTATGGCAATTCTTTAGGGAGAGATGGCAGGAAGAAGAGAAAGTGGATGGAAACCCAATGGGGGTCTGGACATGGGTTGGAGAGTAGGGCCAAGGATGCTTCCCAGCTCATGGCCATAGCAATTGAGTGGGTAAGAAAGACTGATGGGAAGAGCATAACTGGGACTTTGGAACCAGGGAACTTGGGGAGCAGTGTGAACTCCAGACACCTCAGGATTTGTCGAGTCTTGATAAAGCTTGAGCCCATGGGAGGAAAGAATAAAAAGCCAAGGCAACTGATAGGCTGTTGCTCTGCCACGGTGCTCACCAGTTACGGTGCCAGAGGGCTCTTCTTGTGGAGGTGAGGCAAGGTCCAGCAAGGGGTCCTGAGGGCATGAGTTTGTAACTTGTAAATGCCCCCAGCTCTCAAGGGACCCCAGAGCTAATCATAGGCCTGCAGTAGTACCTCTTTGTGCCCTCTGACTTGCCGCCCCTACAGGGCCAGCAGCCAGATCTACTTCAGGTAGGGCTAGGGGGATAAGGCAGGCTCTGGGCCCAGGGAGCACCAGTCTTGTGTCTGATGTAGGTGAGATGCTGGTTCTAGGATGAGAATTAACACTTGGGTCACATGGCAGCCCATTTTTAAGCTTAGAGTGCTGCCTGTCTCCTGTGCCTGAGGTCATGGGAACTATTTGGACCCGAGGTGCCTGCCCTGCCCATGAGACAAAGTCTGTCTGTGGAGGATCCTCTTCCTCACCCTGATATTCTGTCTTCCTTCTGGAGTCTCCAGCTCAGAGAGGTCATGGAGGTTCTCTACCTATCTGTGATTCCCTCTCCCTTGCACCTTGGACCGGCTGACCACTATCTGTCTTGGCAGGGGTAGAGCATCAGCAGCTGTTAGACCTTGCCCAGAAGCACTTGAGCAGTGTCTCTGTGACGTACGAAGAGGATGCTGTGCCTGCTCTTATTCCGTGCCGCTTCACTGGCAGCGAGGTGCGTTGCCTGCAGTGCAGGCTGGGGTGGTGCTCTCAGTCAGGGGCCTATTGGAGAAACCTTGTGGGCATGGTCATCCTGGTTACTCCAGAGATGCCTCAGGAGTTGGTAAGGGGACCTGTGGCTGCTGCCTCTTGAGCACATATGTTCACCTGCATGTGCACACTCCACCTATACCTGCCACCCATTCTGTTCTCCAGGCAGTCTGGCTGTTAACTCAGCCTGTTTATACTGTTTCAGATCCGTCACCGTGATGATGCCCTACCTTTGGCCCATGTGGCCATTGCGGTAGAAGGACCTGGCTGGGCCAACCCAGACAATGTGGCCCTCCAAGTGGCCAATGCCATCATCGGCCACTATGACTGCACTTATGGTGGTGGCGTGGTGAGTGCTAAGAATGAGTGTGGAACCTTGCCTTGGGGAAGAGTTTGCTGGGGCTGTGTGCTCCTATGCTGTGGGATGAGGGTGTGGGCCACAGACAAGAAGATGGGTGCTGACCACTTTGCATCTGGCAGCACATGTCCAGCCCACTGGCTTCAGTTGCGGCTGCCAAGAAGCTGTGCCAGAGTTTCCAGACCTTCAACATCTGCTATGCAGAGACTGGGTTACTAGGTGCACACTTTGTCTGTGACCGGATGAGTATTGATGATATGATGTTCTTCCTGCAAGGCCAGTGGTGAGTGCTAGCTTGGTACTGCTGGGTGGGATGGGGGCTTTGACCAGAATAGTGGGAGGCTAAGAACAGTGTCTCAGAATGAACACCACCACACCCCCGCCCTGCTTTAGGATGCGCCTGTGCACCAGTGCTACGGAGAGTGAGGTGGTGCGGGGCAAAAACATCCTCAGAAATGCCCTGATATCTCATATGGATGGTGAGTCTTGGAGCACTGCAAGGGGATAGGTTGAGTGTATCCTGGCAATGACAACAGTGACAGCCTTAGTGTAACCACCACTTCTAAGCAGGATTGGAAGGGAAAACACTGAAGATCATGCCATACGTACCCCACCAACTCACGCTTGGAGATGTGGGTGGGGATGGACCACATCAGTAGCCTCCCACTATAGGAACAGGTGGTTGTAAAAGAGAGGGCTATGATCTGGGGTCTGAGCCAGGTCAGAGAGGTCCTTTTCAACCTGAGGCTGGAGGTGGTTTGGGTATTTGTGGGTCCAGGATTGGACCTCTAATCCTTCCCCTACCCTCAAAGGCACTACTCCTGTGTGTGAGGACATTGGACGGAGCCTCCTGACCTATGGACGCCGTATCCCCCTGGCTGAGTGGGAAAGCCGCATTTCGGTAAGATGGACCCCTAAGGAAAGGGTCTGGAGTCTTGGACTGGTAGATTCCTGGGGAGTGGAGAATTGGGGCCTCACAAAGAAGAGACTGCTTCTGTAGACATCTCTGGTGCAGCCATTACCCCTGAAGGCAGGACAGAGGCACTGACAGCTGTGGGGAAGGATGGAGCCCATGGGAGCTTACAGCAGGGAGGGAGAACCCTGCTGTCCCCCCCACACACCTTTTTTTTGAGACAGTATCGCACTTTGTTGCCCTGGGTAAAGTGCTGTAGCACCATAGCTCACAGCAATCTCAAACTCTGGGGCTCAAATGATTCTCTTGCCTCAGCTGCCCTACTGCTGGGACTGCAGGCGCCCATCCTAACGCCCTAGCTATTTTTAGAAATGGAAGCCACTCTTGCTCAGGCTGGTGTTAAACTTCTGAGCTCAAGCTATCCACTCACCTCAGCTTCCCAGAGTGATAGGATTACAGGAATAAGCCACTGCACCTGGCCTGTTTTTCCCCTTTAGGATAAGGGGATGGCTCCATGGTTACATGTGGGAGATCTTGGTCAGCCAGAAAATGTTGACTGGCCAAGGTGGTGCCCAGGTACCTGTCAGCCAGCATGCCCTCTGCTTCACTCTGCAGGAGGTGGATGCCAGCGTGGTGCGTGAGGTCTGTTCCAAATACTTCTATGACCAGTGTCCAGCAGTGGCTGGATTTGGTGAGTAGCCTACAAAGACTGCTCCTTGTCCTTTTACTCAGGCCATTCTCTTGGTTTCCCCTTGTGCCTCTGTTCCCCCACACCCCAGCCTACACTGAGAGTAAGTTAAGGCCCACAAGAAGCTCTCCCCAGAAACCTGGCTGCCCTGCCAGGGAGTTCTTGCTCACAAAACTTGTCCCAGCAGCTCCCTGAGTCCTTGCCAAGGTGCCTCCATCAGTGCCCCACACCCACTAGGTAACGGGCCCCTCTGCATGTGGGGTGGGACTCCAAGGGCCTGAGCATGAAGAGACAGGCTCAGCACCCTTGGGGGAATGTTCTTTTCCTTCTTTCCACTCAAGGCCTATCTTGTGCTGCTCTGGGCAGCAGCTCTGAGCTGGGTGTGGCACAAGGCCAGGTGTCCCTGTACAGGCCAGGTACCCCACCCTGACGCCCCACCTATCCCCACAGGCCCCATTGAGCAGCTCCCAGACTACAACCGGATCCGTAGTGGCATGTTCTGGCTGCGCTTCTAGGCAGGACGCCTGTGCAGGCAAGAAGGTGTGGCTTGGGGCTCATGGTTCCCGCACGACTAACATACCACTCTGACTCCTCAAACTTGTGCTGCAGGTTACCACCAATAAAGTCCTCTGTTGAGAATTGGAGTTGTCTGTCTTTTGGCATTGACATGAAATCCACTGGGCAGTAGTAGATGGGGGAGCAAGGACTTCCTTCCAGTTCAGCATCCCCTGGATCCTTCAGCCTTCCCACAGGCTGATGTGTTCTCAGCTGGGGGCAAGTGTGGGGGCTGCAGCACAGAGGCTGGAAGCCTTTGATGCCTGCGGGGAACTGAGCCCAGATGTTTCCAGTCAGCCACATAGGGGGACATTCCTCAGCTAGCCCGTCTGAAGAGTGGGACATGGGTGTCCATAGGAACTGCAAACTCAGCCTTTGCCCCGGTAGGTCCCAGCCTGGAAACGTTGGGGGTTCAGTGGGAAACACCTCAGTGTGGAGCCTGTGTGGTTGTCTTCTGGAGGTCCCTGGTCTACTGGGATAGAGCAGGAGAGGCCAAAGGCTGTCCCTGAGGATGCCTATTTCATCTGTTTACTGTAGATTCTGGAGGAGGATAGCCTGGGGCATAGAGTTCCCATTTGGTTTAACTGCTGCCTGGACAGGCAGAGCAAGAATCCTTTGCCTATGCTGACTCAGGCTCCAAGAATAGCCCTGAGCTCAGTGGGGCCCAAGCCCCCTCCCTTGACTAGGTCTGTCCCAGGCAAGTCCTGAGCTGCTGGCTCAGTGATCCCCTCCCCATCTTCCTGAGACAGCCAAGACCTGGTGGAGCTCTCAGCTGCCTATTCCCTCTGTTAACTCCATTTGGGCCCTGTTCCATAAGGCAGATGGGCCCCTCTTCCTGCACCTTCTAGTTCTTCCAGGTTACCTGGGAGCCCAGCTCTACTTTGAGGAAGTTGCTGTTTGGCAGCTGTGAGTAGAGTCCTAGGACAAGGTTCTGAGTAGTCCTCCGTAGTAGAGGACTACTCAGAAGTCCCCTAACATCCTTTCCTAGAAGCAGCCGAAACAACCCTTGTATCACTCTCACTCTGCCCCAGTACTTTTCACCATTTTCTGCCACAAATTGTCTGAGGAGACATTTGTCAAGACACTTCTATAGCCCAGAACTAGGGCACTTGACAGATCCTCTTACTGTGTCACTGGCTAGAGAGAAGCTGCTAATCAGTGTGGAACCCTGACAGGCTCAACCTTTGGTTGCTCCCAGAGATGCAGCACCCAAGTGCCAAGTTTAGTGCCCTAAGTTAGAGTTCCTGGAGGACGGGGCTTGATTTCTCTTCTAAGCCCATGCCTGACCCTAAAAGGCTACAGGTGTTGCTGGATACGAGCGAGCTCATGTTGCTGAGAGTGATCTGGTCTTGACCTTTGTGCACTGGGCCAAGGAATCTGCTCTTTGCTGGGGTACTTGTTGAGAAGGTGCATTGGAGGTTACTGTGAAGAGAAGTGACTTGGTCAGAGCTGAGATTTGGCACTGAAACTCTCAGCCTGCATTTCTGTGGCAGTCCTGCGGAGCTGTGCTGTGGCAGAGCAGAGGTCATGGCCATAGGAAGAGCTAGAGTAGACTGTAGGAGCATAAGAGGACAGTGTTCCCAGCAGGGCTGAGAGACCCCAGGGGAGGAGTGAGCTGGAAGAAGGTGATCTGCCATGGTTCTGGTGAAGACTTGGAGGTATCTAGGACACAGTGGGGTATATAGGGCTAGAACTTCAAAGATAGGCCCTGGTTTAAAACAAATATGGTATCATCTGGCAGAGGTGATTGAAACCGAGAAAGGAAATGTTCAGTGAAGTGTAGGAGGGAAAAGGACAATCTCTGGGGCCCCACTGGTAGAGTTGCAGGTAGGCACTGGCTTTGGGCTGTGCCCTAGGCTGTCCAGGGGCCTCAGGGCCACACCACGCATCCTTCCCAACCTTGCTTCTCCCTTCCCAACAGCTTCTTTCAGCACGCTTTTAGTGACCCCCTCATAGCAGCCCTACCTTTCTTTTTTGGGGGGGAGTATTTTTTTTTTTTTTTTTGAGACAGGATCTCATTATGTCACCCTTGGTAGAGTGCTGTGGTGTCACAGCTCACAGCAACCTCAAACTCTTGGTCTTACTCTTGCCTCAGTCTCCCAAGTAGCTGGGACTACAGGTGCCCACCACAATGCCAGGCTATGTTTTTGTTGTAATTGTCGTTTGGCAGGTCTAGGCTGGGTTCAAACCCGCCAGCTCCAGTGTTCGTGGCTGGCACCCAGCCTCTGAGCTACAGGTGTTGAGCCAGCCCTTCTTTTCTTTTGGGGGCATCTCAGATCTGATGAGGTTGGCCTGAACACGCACCTTCTCAGCTGAGCCTTTTGACTCCCCTAAAGGCTAGACCTGCCTGTGCGCACTCTGCTCTGCTGTCACCCACCCTTACTGTGCAGAAGAAGGTGACAGTCTTAGGGGGCAGGGGCTGCCTCTGTGATGAGAGCATGCGTGGTTTTCTGTTGCCCTCACCTGGAGCATTCTTTGCAAGGGTAGGGATTCCTGGAACATGGCTGAGGAGACCCTGACCTTAGAAAAAGGGTCTAGATCCTATGGAGTCCCAGCACTGTGTCCCAGGATAGTTGGAGATAGGGCAATAAAGGCAGCTCTAGCCTTCCTGGACAATGGGAAAACAGTATGGATATTCCTTACTGCCCCCAGCTCTGGCCATACTAGGGTGCTTTTAGGCAGTGGAGGAGTCCAGGGGAGGGAAATGTATTTAATTTTTTTAAATTATAGAATGCTTCGAGAATTTGCTTGTCATTGTTATGCAGGGGACATGCTAATCTTCTCTGTATAATTCCAATTTTAGTAGAGGGGCTGCTGGAGCAAGCGTGGAGTGGGAGTGGAGAAGGCAAATTTAAGAGTACTGTCCCGCCGGCGCAGTGGCTCATGCCTGTAATCCTAGCACTCTGGGAGGCCGAGGCAGATGGATTGTTTGAGTTTGAGACCAGCCTTAGCAAAAGCACCCTGTCTCTACTAAAAATAGGAAAACTGAGGCAAGAGAATCTGTTGAGCCTGAGTTAGAATTTGCTGTGAGCTAAGACACTACAGCACTTTACCGAGGGTGACAGCTTGAGACTCTGTCTCAAAAAAAAAAAAAAAAGAATGCTGTCCCAGTATTTCCCCACTTAGCCGGTGGATCCCAGGAAAGGCTGCAAGTCTAGGCATATTGGAAGGGACCCAGTGGCAGTGGTGAGTGTAGATGTTGCTCTCTGGGCTACCTAGAATTACCCAGGACTGGCAGGGGGAAAAAAAGGTAGTAGGGCACAAATGAGGGCCTGCTTTCCTTGGGAGTGTCTCTCTGCTTAAGTGTCACCTATCTAATGAAGATACATGCATATTCAAATATTGACCTCCTCAGGACAGTGGCCTGGCCCTGACATGGGGGTTGTGTTTTTTTGGGGGGGACTGTTCATAGTTACAGACCCTATCAAGGGAGAGGGGTAGGAATTCAGCCAGGTTAATGGGATAGTAATGAAGGGGGAGGGCCGCGCCTGTGGCTCAAGGAGTAAGGCGCCAGCCCCACATACCAGAGGTGGTGGGTTCAAACCCGGCCCTGACCAAAAACTACAAAAAAAAAAAAAGTAATGAAGGGGGAGCTATAGGTTCCATCAGAGAAGTGAGGAAAGGAGGGAGGGGCCCAGGGTGACCTCTGGGCCCAATGGGGGAGATGGGTGGAATGGGTCTACAGGAAGACCAGATTGAAGGAGGAGATGTCTGTGGGCCAGAAGAGGGCATGTGGGGGGACCTGGTCTGGGTCATGGACAGTGGGGCATGAGCAGGAGGGGGTGAGTTTCTGAGGGATGAGCTGTCACTGTGGGTGGTCCCACCCTCCACACATGGACAGCCCCCCTCCCTGCAGGCACAGCTGGAAGACAACTGTCTGGGACTGGCTGAAGGCCTAGCAAGGGATGTGGGACATGTATCTATGAGCATGACACAGGTTCTCCCCTCCTCCTGGCACAGCCCTCCAAAGGTGGGGTACATTACTTGGATCCAGCCCAACAGGGTCTTGGTTTCCCTAGGATGGACCCAGAGTCCTTCATTTGCTGGGGGTTGCTCCATCTATCAAGGGAAGTGGGATAGGGTACAGGAGGCCCACCAGACAGGGATGGCTGAGTCACAGGAGAGTGGTCATCAGGGCCTGAGGGCTTGTCTAGGCACCCCCAGGATTGGAGGTGAGTCATCACCAGGTGCAGCCTCCCCCTACCACAATGCTGCTGCCTCTTTGGTTTGCAGAAACTGGTCCCTATTTCAGCCTCCAGCAGTCACTTCACTAGTCACTCTGTAATTGACCTACAGCAACCAAGACCTGTGACCCCAGAAGGAGTTGGGGTGTCCCTCAGCATCTCTCTGGGAGAAACTTCGAGGGGTTTCCCAGAAGGCACTGAAGTGGGGGACGGGGAGTTTTACACTTAAGTGCGTCATATCATCTGTCCAGAGGAAGGGTGGGGGGGGCGACCTCTCGGGTATGTGGGTGAGGGCGGGCGTCTGGGTTCCCGCCCGACGCTCCGCCCCCTGAGATCGGGGACTTTTCTCTGCTTTGCCCGCGGGACTGCAGCGGCGGCGGCGGGAGCTGGCGGACTTGCAGGCAAGACACGAACTCTGGGTGAAGGGGCGCTGGGCTCGGACCCCCCCAAAGCAACGGGGGCCAAGGGACAGGGGGAGTCCCAGCTGACTATTTCTACCACCCAGGATGTGGCTGCGGATCCTGATGGTGGTGCTCTGCGCCTGGATCCTGGCGGGGGCGCCCCGAGTGCGGGCCCAGCACAGGGAGAGAGGTGGGCATGGCTAGGAAAAACCCGGTGTGGGTCACTGTACCCTGCCACCCACCGCTCCACTCGGCCTTCATCCCCCGACACCCCCTCTATCTCCACAACCCTCGCGGATTCCTCCAAACTCTCCTCGGAGTCCCTGAACTTGCCACAATCCCGCTGGGTTCCGTAAGCCGCCTCCTGTCCTGTTCAGACCCAAATTCTGGCTCCTGGAATGCGCGCTGGGTCCCCTACCTTATGCCTCTGCGCACCGGCCCCTAGCGGCTGACCCCAGACACACACCCGTGCCAGCGGGTCTTCCTCCAGTCTACGCCTCAAGCATCCGGGAGAGTCTCCTTTGGGGTCCACCGGCTCCTTCCCAGGCCCACGTCGTGGACTTGGCCGGTTTGCATTAGCAGACGAGGCCTGCTCCCTATCCATCCCCTGCTCTCCATCCATCCCCAGGGACCACAGAGTGGGGAGGGCGGGTGGACTTCCAGAGAAGATGATGATCTCTCCTCCTGGTCCCAGTGACCTGCACCCGCCTTTATGCCGCTGACATCGTTTTCCTACTCGATGGCTCCTCGTCCATTGGCCGCAGCAATTTCCGAGAAGTCCGAGGCTTCCTGGAAGGGCTGGTGCTGCCTTTCTCGGCTGCAGCCAGTGCGCAGGGTGTGCGCTTTGCGGCAGTGCAGTACAGTGATGACCCACGGTGAGTAGTGGCCTTGATTACTGGAGACCCCGAAATCACACCAACTCTCCTTCCACAGGTCAGAAAGCCCAAAAGCCCCAGGCCAGGTTCTTCCAGAAACAGGTTTTAAGGACCCCTTACCTAGGACCTCCCCTGGAGACAGAGGTAGGAATTCCCTAGGAAGAGCCCTCAACACCCAGAAACACCTTCAGGCTTGTACCCTGCCACAGACAAGGAGGCTGTGTTTTCTGATCTGGAGAAGGGGAGCCTACGAGGGTCCAGGGGCCCCAGATGCCCCCAGAGTGCTAAACACTCCACGTTTTAGCATCCTAACCCCTTCATCCTCTCCATTCACCAGAAAGACTCCTTGTCTGGCCGATATCCACCTTCTTACAACTGGGCCCTTCCTCCTGCAAGCATTTAATTCACCAGATATCCTGTCCCCTTACGGGATGAGCCCCAGGGCTCCTATAGGGCTGTCTAGGCCCAACCACTGGTGGCACACAAAGGAGGACCTGGGGAGTTTAACTTGGGGGCTTCAGATGTGGGCAGACAGAAATCACAGACCCAAGAGACCCTCAGGAGGGCTTGATACACACAACCATGACTGAAAGTCAGAGTCAGAAGAGGTACTGACCCCTAGCCTATTGCCACTTCCTCCTCCCAACAGGACAGAGTTTGGCCTGGATGCACATGGCTCCGGGGATGATGTGATTCGTGCCATCCGTGAGCTCAGCTACAAGGGGGGCAACACTCGCACAGGGGCTGCAATTCTCCATGTGGTTGACCATGTCTTCCTCCCTCATCTGGCCCGACCTGGTGTCCCCAAGGTGCTCCCTAGCCCTACCTTGCCTCCCAAGGTGATCCCAAATTAAGGGTCTAAGGCAGTCCTGACTTGACGCTTGCCTCTGCCCCAGGTCTGCGTCCTAATCACAGATGGGAAGTCCCAGGATCTGGTGGACACAGCCGCCCAAAGGCTGAAGGCACAGGATGTCAAGCTGTTTGCTGTGGGTGAGTATAGAGTGGAGGGGATAGGTCAGCTGGGGTAAGGACCAGTCAGGGTGAGTGGGCAACTGAGTTCTGATGGGGCATCACCTCAGGGATCAAGAATGCTGACCCTGAGGAGCTGAAGAGAGTTGCCTCACAGCCCACTAGTGATTTCTTCTTCTTCATCAATGACTTTGGCATCTTGAGAACACTACTGCCCCTCGTTTCCCGGAGAGTGTGCACAACTGCTGGTGGTGTGCCTGTGACCCTGCCTCGTGAGTTTCTTCCCACATTGTACTCTGACTTGGACCCCTGGCCCAAACCCCAGCCCCAACCTGGAAGTGCTGATTCCACCCTATGTTATCTTGACCCCTGACCCCAACCCTGTACTGTAAGTGCTGACCCTGATCCTCCTGCCTGATTGCTTGGTTCCCCCATTCCCAGCTGATGACTCAACCTCTGGTCCACGGAACTTAGTGCTGTCTGAGCCAGGTAGTCAATCCTTGAGAGTACAGTGGACAGCAGCCAGTGGCCCTGTGACTGGCTACAAGGTTCAGTACACTCCTCTGACAGGGCTGGGACAGCCACTCTCCAGTGAGCGGCAAGAGGTAGGATGTCAGAAGTGATAGGTGGCTGGTTGGGAACTTGGCTGGGCAAGATAAGGTGACCTTTGACCTTGGGCAGGTGAACGTCCCAGCTGGTGAGACCAGCGTGCGGCTGCAGGGTCTCCGGCCACTGACTGAGTACCAAGTGACTGTGGTTGCCCTCTACACCAATAGCATTGGGGAGACTGTGAGCGGGACAGCTCGGACCAGTGAGCAATTTTGTCAACTTCTGAGCCCCTTCACTTAACTCCCCAGTAGCCCCCACAACTCCACTAATTCCTGGTGGGACCTTCCCCCAGTTGCCCTGGAGGGGCCGGAGCTGACCATCCAGAACACTACAGCCCACAGCCTGTTGGTGGCCTGGCGGAGCGTGCCAGGTGCCACTGGTTACCGTGTGACGTGGCAGGTCCTTGGTGGTGAGTGAGAGGAGTGGGTTAAGGGGAGTCCCTGCAGCACAGAAGGGATTATAGATTCCTGAGTCTGCAAGGCCCACTGACCCATCTGTGCTCCCCCATGCAGGTGGGGCCACGAAGCAGCAGGAGCTGGGCCCTGGGCAGGCATCAGTGTTGCTGCGTGACCTAGATCCTGGCACTGACTATGAGGTGACTGTGAGCACCATGTTTGGCCATAGTGCAGGGCCTGCCACTTCCCTGACTGCCCGCACTGGTGAGAAGGCTGGGCACTTTCTTGAGGCTGGGGTGGGCAGGCAGGGCAGGGCACAGAGGCCACTGACAGCCCATGTGCTCTGGGCAGACACCTCTGTTGAACAGACCCTGCGCCCAGTCATCCTGGGCCCCACATCCATCATCCTTTTCTGGAACTTTGTGCCTGAGGCCCGTGGTTACCGGTTGGAGTGGAGGCGTGAGAGTGGTCAGTGCAGGTGCAAGGGGTGGGCAGGCAAGGTTTGGGGCTTGGCCTCGGTTGGCCTGACCCTGTTATTTTGTAGGCTTGGAGCCACCACAGAAGGTGGTGCTGCCCTCTGCTGTGACCCGCTACCAGTTGGATGGGCTGCAGCCAGGCACTGAGTATCGGCTCACACTCTACACTCTACTGGAGGGTCACGAGGTGGCCACCCCTGCAACAGTGGTCCCCACTGGTGAGGGCTCTGTGGGCCTGGACAAGTGAGGACAGTTTAGGGGCCCCAGGCTGCTTCTCAAACTGTGCTCTCCAACAGGGCCAGAGCTGCCCGTGGGCCCTGTGATGGACCTACAAGCGACTGAGCTGCCTGGGCAGCGGGTGCGAGTGTCTTGGAGCCCAGTCCCCAGTGCCACCGAGTATCGCATCACTGTGCGCAGCACCCAGGGTGAGGTGGATGCAGCCAGCACCCCGTACACACTACAGTTCCAGCCCATAGGGTCTGAGTGCATCTTTGACCCCCCTCCTTCTACTCCTAGGTCCCAACAACCTCCTCCCTGTCTCCTTGTCCATTTACCTCCCAAGATGGCACTGAACCCACAGCGGTCACAGAATCTGTCTGCTCCCTTTTCAGGCCCAGCCTGTCTCCTCACCTGGGTCTAGCTCCACTCCCTGCCCTGCTTTCCTGTCCATGGCTTGCTTTCTCCACAACCACAAGCTCAATCACCCTGCTGTCCTAGCTGTGACCTTAGCTGTAACCACTGTCCACACTGACCTCTCAAGTCCCTGTCCAGCACTGGCCTCTGCCCTCCTCCATCAATGTCTCAATGACCATGTTAGTGCACTGCTGTCCACTGACTCCTGTTGTCCTACATCATCACTGACCCCTACATCCAGTGTCCCCATCCATCATTGGCCACTTTTTTTTTTTTTTTTTGAGACAGAGCCTCAAGCTGTCACCCTGGAGAGAGTGCTCTGGCATCACAGCTCACAGCAACCTCCAATTCCTGGGCTCAAGCGAGTCTCTTGCCTCCTCCTCCCAAGTAGCTGGGACCGCAGGCGCCCGCCACAATGCCCAGCCATTTTTTGGTTGCAGCCGTCATTGTTGTTTGGCGGGCCCGGGCTGGATTTGAACCCGCCAGCTCAGGTGTATGTGGCTGGCACCTTAGCCCGCTGAACCACAGGCGCCGAGCCTCATTGGCCACTTTTATCTTTGTTCTTGGTTCTTATTCATCCTTCCCAACTGACTCCCCCATCTCACCTTCCATTCCACCTCCCATCCCCCATACGCTTTTTATTTTTTTGAGACTTACTTTGTTACCCTTGTTAGAGTGCTGTAGCATCATAGCTCACAACAACCTCAAACTTTTGGGCTTAAGTGATCCTCTTGCCTCAGCCTCCCAAGTAGCTGGGACTACAGGTGCCTGCTACAACACCCAGCTATTTTTAGAGATGGGGTCTTGCTCTTGCTCAGGTTGATCTCAAACTCTTGAGTTCAGGCAATCCACCCGCCTGGGCCTCTCCCCATATTTTTTTTTTTTTTTTTGAGACAGTCTTACTGTCACCCTTGGTAGAGTGTCATGGCATCACAGCTCACAGCAACCTTAAACTCTTGGGCATAAGGGATTCTCTTGCCTCAGCCTCCCAAGTAGCTGGGACTACAGGTGCCTGCCTCAAAGCCCAGCTATTTTTGTTGTTGTAGTTATCAATGTTGTTTGACCTGGCCAGGTTCGAACTGCCAGCCCCAGTGTATGTGGCTGGCGCCCTAGCCTCTGAGCTACAGGTGCCAAGTCCCTGTATACTTTTCATCCTATATCCCTGTCCATCACTGGCTGCCATCATCACACATCCTTGTCTCTTACTGACCTCTGCCTGTCTTTCCATTGTCTTTTCCCTCAGGAGTTGAGCGGACCCTGGTGCTTCCTGGGAGTCAGACAGCCTTTGACTTAGATGATGTTCGGGCTGGGCTTAGCTACACTGTGCGGGTGTTTGCTCGAGTGGGCCCCCGTGAGGGTGGGGCCAGCACCCTCACTGTCCGCAGGGGTAAGCACTGCAGCCGGTTTGTGGGGGACAGCTGTCTGACTCACTCTGGTCCTAGTCCTGACCTCTGACCTCTGTCTTTAATCCCTAGAGCCAGAAACCCCACTTGCTGTTGCCGGGCTGCGAGTTGTGGTATCAGATGCAACACGAGTGAGGGTGGCCTGGACGCCTGTTCCTGGAGCCAGTGGATTTCGGATTAGCTGGAGGACAGGCAGCAGTCAGTGGGGGTGTGGGGGTGTGGGAGGATTGCTGAAGGGGTTATAGAGGACAGAGGGGACAGGCAGGAGCTAGCATTTCCCTCTGGTCCTAGGTCCTGAGTCCAGCCAGACATTGCCCCCAGACTCTACTGCCACGGACATCACGGGGCTACAGCCTGGAACCTCCTACCAGGTGGCTGTGTCAGCACTGAGAGGGAGAGAAGAGAGCCCTCCGGTGGTCATCGTGGCTCGAACTGGTCAGGGCCTGACCCAGTCCCTTGGCTGTCTACCTCCAGTGCCCCCCCAGACATCTGTGCCGCCCCTGGCAGACCCTCGTTTCTCCCTAGAATTCTGTTGTCCCCTTTCAGATTTCCTCTGCTTCCTCCCTCAAACCCTGCTCTCCCCTTCGTCTCTGTTGCCTCCCCTTCTCCAGCTTCCCCATGTCTCCCCTAAAACCCCCTGCTATCTTTGCCCTGGAATTTCCATCACCTCATCCCTCAGGACCCAACTATCCTCTTAGACTCACACTTTCTCCTTCATCAGACCTCCTTACTGCCTCACAATACCTCCATTGGGCCCCCCACCTTCTCTGATGGACCTTGTTTCTCAGATTCCTGTCAGCTGCCATCACAGACTCCCACTCTTTCCTCTGTCAGAACCCCCACTCCTCCTCTGTCTGACCCATTCATTGCCTCCTCTATCAGACCCTGGTCTTCTGTAGTCTTGCCTTCTCAGGCCTCCACTCCCTCCCCCTGAAGCCCTCCCCTGCTTCTCCCATCGGATTGCTTATTGCTACTCCCTCTAGAGCCACTGAGCCCAGTGAGGACAGTCCATGTGACTCAGGCCAGCAGCTCGTCTGTCACCATTGCCTGGACCAGGGTTCCTGGAGTCACAGGATACCGAGTTTCTTGGAGCTCAGGCCATGGTGGGGACCATGGGGTTTGGGAAGGTCATGGGAGGTATGTCTGGGTGGAATGGAGCCCTGAGGTTTCTTGAGGGTCAAGGTAGGGCATTGAGAGACAGAGTCTGGCTTGCCCTGGAGCTTCCTCCCGCCTTGTTCCCAGGCCCGGAGAAATCCCAATTGGTTACCGGGGAGGCCACGGTGGCTGAGCTGGATGGGCTGGAACCAGATACTGAGTATACAGTGCATGTGAGAGCCCATGTGGCTGGTGTGGATGGGGTTCCCACCTCTGTGGTTGTGAGGACTGGTGAGTGGACACTGGCCAGCTGCCAGCCACACCTCACTGGCTAGCTACCCCCCCCCCCGCTGTGTATTCCTAACTACTCCAACTGCCCCCTCCACCACCCCACATCGACTAAGTGTCCACCCACAGTGACCTCTGGGCTGCCCCACACTGCCTACTCAGTGGCACTGACCTCCTCCCTCTTAGGGTCACCTACACTTGATTTGTCCACACTAACCTCACTGTGACCTTCAGACTTTCCCCTGCACTAATCCTGGCTGTGCTGTTAACTCTGTCCTCTGACAGGCACCCAGTGACCTCTGGACCCTTTTCCTCTGTCCCTAGCGCCTGAGCCTGTGGGCAGTGTGTCAAAGCTACAGATCCTCAATGCTTCCAGTGACGTCCTGAGGGTCACCTGGGTGGGGGTCCCTGGAGCCACAGCCTACAGACTGGCCTGGGGCCGGAGTGAAGGTATGGTATGGTTCCTTCCTGCCCTTGTCCTTCCAGACCAGAATTGCCTGCTCTGGGCAGCCATACCCACCCCTGACCGTTGCCGTATGCTTTCCTGGGCAGGTGGCCCCACAAGACACCAGATGCTCCCAGGAAACACAGACTCCGCAGAGATCCGGGGCCTCGAAGGCGGAGTCAGCTATTCCGTGAGAGTGACTGCATTGGTCGGGGACCGCGAGGGTGCATCTGTTTCCATTGTCGTCACAACGCGTAGGCGAAGTTGGGGCAGAGCAAGCCTTGGATGGATGGTTTGGGAAGTGGGGTTTGTGCTCGGAATTGGAAAAAAGACCTGGTAGTGAGTCAGTGGGGGCAGAGTCTGAGAGGAGAGGAAAGATGAAGCCTGGTTGGATAAATGGAGCAGGTTAGAGGCAGTCTATGTGCCAGGAGTGGCTTGGGATTGGCCCAGGGGGTAGTGGGGCGGAACCTCCCTGATTCCCGCTCTTTCACCCCAGCTCCTGAGGCTCCGCCAGCCCTGGAGACCCTTCGCGTAGTGCAGCGTGGGGAGCACTCGCTGAGGCTGCGCTGGGAGCCAGTGCCTGGGGCGCAGGGCTTCCGTCTGCGTTGGCGACCTGAAGGTGAGAAGTACCCCTGGTATGAAGTTAGGACCAATGGAGGCAGGGCTGTGGGCAGAGTCATCACAGTGTGTGAGGTCAGCACTGGTGAGCAGGGTCTGTCATTGGGGGTCTGTAGTATTAGTGATAGTAGGTAGGGATCAATCTTGAGGTGGGTGGGATCCATGAGCACATCAAGAGTCAATGACACAAGGTCAATAAAGTGGGCAGGTCCAGTGAGAATGAGGAAGCTCAACCAAGAAACTGGACCTGGCTAGCAGAGTGGGTCAGTGAGGTGGGAGGGTCCACTAACACTGCAGCTACCATCCTCCCACATGCTCCTGGCCCCAACCCTCACACCTGCCCTAGGTGGCCAGGAACAGTCCCTAGTCCTGGGACCTGAGCTCAGCAGTTACCACCTGGATGGTCTAAATCCAGCGACACTATACCACATTCGGCTGAGTGTCCTAGGGCCAGCTGGAGAAGGATCCTCCAGGGAGGTGACTGCACACACTGGTAAGCCCAAAGGGCCCTCCTTGCCTTGGTATGTTCTTTCTCCAATAATGGCCCACCCTGAATCCCAGCACCTCAGACTCTGGAGTGACTCCTCCTGCTGCCCCCACATAACCCCAGTGCTGGGCAACCTGAGCATGACCTCCCATGACACTTCCCCAAGATAAACCCCACACAGGATCTGATCTCTCCCCTCTGGGTTCTCGCGACAGCCTCTGATTCCTGATCTTTCATTCATCCTTCAGAATCACCTCATGTCCCAAGCACTGAACTACGTGTAGTGGACACCTCAATTGACTCAGTGACTCTGGCCTGGACTCCAGTGTCTGGGGCATCCAGTTACATCCTGTCCTGGCGGCCACTCAGAGGCCTTAGCCAGGGTGAGAGGGAGCCAGGGTTAGGGTGGACTGGCAATTGTAGCTCCATGGAGGGCCCCCTGTTTAACTGAGTTCTGTCCTCTGCAGAAGTGCCTAGAGCCCCACAGACACTTTCAGGGATCTCAAACTCCCAGCGGGTGACAGGGCTAGAGCCTGGCGTCTCTTATGTTTTCTCCCTGAAACCTGTCCGGGGAGGTGTGCAAGGTCCTGAGATCTCTGTCACACAGAGCCCAGGTATAGTGGGCGCAGTGGGAAGGGCCTAAGGGGTGGCTGGATGAGTTGACCACTTTAGTAACTTTGCCCCCTTCCTACAGTGTGTCCCCATGGCCTGATGGATGTGGTGTTCCTAGTGCATGCCACTCAAGACAGTGCTCACCGACTGGAGGCTACAAGGCGTGTCCTTGAGCGTTTGGTGTCTGCACTTGGGCCTCTTGGGCCACAGGCAGTCCAGGTTTGGCCCTAGATGCAGCCAGACCCCTACCTCTCCCTGTTCCTCACCAGCCAAGGTCTCACAGCATTTACCATCTCCAGGTTTAGGTTTTCAATTAACTTTTTTCTGAGATGGAGTCTCACTCTATCATCCAGGCTAGAGTGCAGTAGTGTGATCATGGCTCACTGTAGCCTTGAATCCTGGGGTCATGAGATCCTCCTGCCTCAGCCTCCTGAGTGGCTGGAATTACAGGCACTCACCACTGGCCTCAGCAGGTTCTGGCTTTCTCCTAGTTCTCCCCCAGGTTCCAGATCCTTTCACCTACTGATTGGGTTCCTATCCTACTGTCTTTGCCAACCCCCTAATACATAGTTCAGATTTAGTCACACACACCCCTGTGTCTCTGTTTCCCCAAACTGTATGCACCCATTCCTGCAGTGTCATCCTTCCCAGGCTCTGTGTCTCTCCCGACCTTAGGTTGGCCTACTGTCCTACAGTCACCGGCCCTCCCCACTGTTCCCGCTGAATAGCTCCTATGACCTTGGCATCATCTTGCAAAAGATCCATGACATTCCCTATATGGACCCAAGTGGGAACAATCTGGGTGAGGACTGCAGTAGGCATGGACTCCTGGAGCTACCCACTGGAAGCCTGGTTCCCTAGGGTTCTTACATGTCTTTCTTTCCAGGCACAGCTGTGGTCACAGCTCACAGATACTTACTAGCACCAGATGCTCCTGGGCGGCGCCAGCGGGTGCCAGGGGTAATGGTTCCGCTAGTGGATGAGCCCTTGAGAGGTGACATATTCAGCCCCATCCGTGAGGCCCAGGCTGCTGGTGAGAAGAAGAGCTAAAGGGGATGGGGCCTGAGAATGGGGGTGGTCCCAGCAGAGTTGTCATGCAGGTTGCTGGACCCCTCCTTAGGACTCAAGGTGCTGATATTAGGCTTGGCGGGAGCTGACCCAGAGCAGCTGCGACGCTTGCTGCCAGGAATGGACCCTGTCCAGACTTTCTTTGCTGTGGATGATGGTCCAAGCCTGGATCAGGCAGTCAGTGGTCTGGCAGGAGCCCTGTGTCAGGCATCCTTGGTGACTCAGGTTTGGAGGAGGCCTCTAGGGTACTAAGTGGTGGAGAAGAATGGGTATGGAGGTTCTTGGTAGAAATGCTCAGTCTCAAAGAAACCCTGTGTCCACAGCCACAGCCAGAGCCTTGCTCGGTGCACTGTCCAAAGGTAAGTTTCCAGGGTTGAAAACGTGAAGGCTACACCTGGGGCTAGTCACTCTGACCCTCATCTGACATGTCTTTCCCCAGGGCCAGAAGGGGGAACCTGGAGAGATGGTAAGTGGCCCTGGTAGAAAATAGATTTGGCATCAGTAGGGCAGGGGAGGTTGTCAACACAAAGCTCACTGATGACCCTTCCTAGGGCCTAAAAGGACAAGCTGGGTCTCCTGGTGCTCCTGGACTCCCGGTGAGTGTCCCCCACACCTGTGCCTGTGCTCTGACTAGCTTACTGCTTCCTTACTTGCTCTTTTCTCTCAGGGCAGGACTGGTGTTCCTGGCCCACAGGGGCCCCCTGGAAGTACCATTGCAAAGGGTGAGAGGGTGAGTGTGGAGACTTTTCTCAGGGTTTTTAGAAGACAGAAGGAAGAAGCAAAGTTAGAATCCCAGGATATTTCTAGAAGCCTAAGGAGAAGTTATAAACTAAACCAGAGACTTTAGAGGAGGCTCTGAATTGAAAGACAAGTAGGGCTTTGAGATCTGGTTCCCAGAGATAGGGAAGGCCTCTGCCTCATGACTGCCCTTGACCTGGGATTGAGCTATATTCAGCTCCAAGAGGCCACTTCTCTGTTCCACCCTCAGTGGGGCCTCTGTTCCACCTCATTTGGGGCCTGTTGGGTAGGAGGCCCCTGGTTGATGGGGTGAGACTGTTTTAGGAAACTGGGGGCATTGGGGGAGGTCCTTTCCTACTCTGACCTCTTTGCCTCCTAGGGCTCCCCTGGAGCAGATGGGCCTCCAGGCAGCCCTGGCCACCCTGGGATTCCTGGGACCCCTGGCCTGAAGGTGAGCAAGCCTTAGCCTTGCCTTGGATTACATTCTGGGGAGTGGGTGGGGTGCTTCTGACTATTCTGACTATGGCTTTCATTTACAGGGCTCCCCAGGATGGCCTGGCCCTCGTGGGGAAGCGGTAAGATGTTTTCCTTCCTGTGATCTCCCAGAGTCTTCCCAGGGTTCTTGCCACAGGTTCTGGGGCAGTGGTACAGAGTTGGCCCATGGGGTCCACCCTGACACTTGCCTGAGTCCAAGCACCACTGTCTGCTGTGTTTTGTTCTCAGGGGGAGCGAGGACCTCGAGGCCCAAAGGGGGAGCCGGTAGGTGAAGGGGGAAAGGACTGCTGGGATGTCCCAGAGGGGAGTGGGCTGCCCCAGGCTAGAGGTGTGCAGGGCCTCATGCAGGATAAGGAATAGCTGAAGCTTATCAAGGGGCTTTTTCTATCTCAAGGCTCCCGTGTCCTGATTCCTACCCACTCTTTGCCCCTACAGGGGGCTCCTGGACAAGTCATTGGAGGTGGAGAACCTGGGCTTCCTGGGCAGAAAGGGGACTCTGGACCTTCGGTAAGTTCAGGGTATGTGGGGGCAAGTCAGGTATGGTGGAGGGACCTGCAAGAGGAGATAAGAGTGGGTTCTATGGGGGTTGTTCCTAATACTTTATCCCCCCCTTCAGGGCCCCACTGGACCTCGTGGCCCAATGGGGGACCCAGGACCCCGCGGTCCCCCAGGGCTTCCTGGAATATCTGTGAAGGTGACAGCCTCTATGTGACTTCAAAAACATGGTGACCCTATTTGAACTCATATAACCCCAACTGGTTGCTCTGAGCCCATGTGACTCTTTGACCACCCTCAGCCCCCACCAGGGCTCCTCATTCCACCATGACCCTCATCCCTCCTGGTATCTGTGGGAGGAGGTGTGGCCCAGGGTCATGGAGTCATGATCTGTCTTCCAGGGTGACAAAGGTGATCATGGGGAACGGGTAAGTGAGATAACAAGGTATGCAATGGCTTGGTGGCTTGGAGTCTGATTCTCCTGAATATCCCTGACCTACTGTTCTCTCTCAGGGTCCCCCTGGACCAGGTGATGGTGGTACTGCTCCTGGGGAACGTGGGCTGCCGGTGAGGGTCCTGGAGGCTGGGAACCTGCTCAGGGCTATGGGCAAAGGGACAGGGACTGAGGACTGTGCTAAAGAGGTGGTTGGATGCTGAGCTTTATAGTTCCTGGTTCACATTTTTACTCACTTCTTTGTAGGGTCTTCCTGGAAGCCCTGGACGCCAAGGCCCAGTGGGTGCCCCTGGAGAGAAAGGAGAAAAGGTAGAAAATCTGACCTCTCAGTGCCTGTGTTCTGGGGTAGGAGTCTGGGTGCTGGGGTAGGGGTCTTCCTACCCATCTATGTGTTTCTCCTTCAGGGTGACTGTGAAGATGGAGCCCCAGGACTTCCGGGACAACCAGGGACCCCGGGTGAGCGGGTGAGTATAAGAGCAGGGTCTCAGAATACAGTGGGCATAGGTCTAGCCAGCCCTCACACTTGGCCATTAACCATCCTTATGCCTAAGCCCAAATCTCTGAAACTCTAAATTCATCCCTCCTAGGGCCTGCGGGGACCTCCTGGAGTCGTTGGCCCCAAAGTGAGTACCAATTGGGGGGGGTCAGGTGTCACCTCTGGGGCCCCCATGGTGTTAGGGGAGGCTGGAAGATCAGGAGATAAAGGTTATTTCCAGGTCAGAGGTGGTGGTGTCATAGTGGGGTGGCTGGAGTTTGAGACACCTTCTCTGGAGTGTGACTATCAGATCAAGGCCTACCTCCCCTTCTTTCTCTCCTCAGGGTGACCGGGGACTGACAGGGGCCCCTGGTAAGACTGGAGAGGAGGTAAGTACGGCCTGGGGTGCTCTCCGGACCCCAGAGAAACTGGAACCAGACTCAGTTCTGACCTCTTGTGTTCCATCAGGGTGAACGTGGACCCCCTGGCCCAGTGGGACCCCAGGTAAGACTATTGACCCACTTGTGCCAGCTGACCTGGGCTCTGTGCCCCTCCTGGTTCTGACTTCTTATCCTTGGTCCACACTGCCTCCCCCCCCCCCCACTCTCCCTCACGTGACTCCTAAGCCCTGCTGATGTAGGCTGTAGCCCTCAACCCCAGCCAGCTGCCTTTTAACCTTCTGACCCTGCTGAACTGACCTTGATTTCACTGACCTGGTCTCTGTCCACCTGCTGAGTTTGACTCCTGCTGACCTAAATCCCCATCTCCGTGCCCTGCCTCCAGCCTCCACCCCCACCTCTAGCCCTTGTTTCCCCTCCCCACCCTCACACCTAGAGCAGCACTTGCATTCATTTTCCCCAGGGGCTTCCTGGGGTTGCTGGACGTCCTGGAGCCGAGGGTCCTGAAGTGAGTCTGTGACTGTGGTGGGACCAGCAGTGGTACTTTCTTTCATGTGTCCCTCCTCTTCCCTTCCTTTTGTGGGCTCACACTTTCTCCATGTACAGGGGCCACCAGGACCCACTGGTCGCCGAGGAGAGAAGGTGGGTATGGGCTGGGGTACCACTGATGTGGTAAATGGGACATAGGGACCTTGGGTTTCTGGAAGGGTCTATAAGCCCTCCTTTCTTCACAGGGGGAGCCTGGTCGCCCAGGGGACCCTGCAGTGGTGGTGAGTGAAGAGAGGCTGGAGTCTGAGCCTCGAACAGCCCTTGAGCAGCAGCCTATCTGTAAACCACTGTTCTCTGCTAGATTGCACAACCCTGGGTCCCTGGGCAGGCTCAGAAAGCTCTGTGACTCTCATTATGCCACACACCACCTCCAAACTCCTGACTGAGATCCTGTGACCCCATGACCAGAGTAAAGGTCATGTGCTCTTTGTGTCAGCCCATTTTGTATAATCCCTACCTGCTCTCAGTGGTGACTAGTGACCTCTTGGCAGAGACTGAGCTCTGTGACTTATGCTTCTATATAGCTCCTATCCCAATTAAGACTTTGGTCCTGGCCAGACACAGTGGCTCACGCCTATAATCCTAGCACTCTGGGAGGCTGAGGCGGATGGATCACCTGAGCTCATGGGTTAGAGACCTACCCAAGCAAGAGCGAGACCCTGTGTCTAAAAAATAGCCAAGCGTTGTAGTGGGCACCTGTAGTTCCAGCTACTTGGGAGGCTGAGGCAAGAGAATCGTTTGAACCCAGGAGCTTGAGGTACTGTGAGCTATAATGCCACAGAACTCTAGCAAGGGCAACCAAGTAAGACTCTGTCTCAAAAAAAAAAAAAGACTTTGGTCCTATGATCCCCAGGCAGGGCCAAACTGTATCTATCCCTTTGTTTTCAGGGGCCTACTAGTCCTGGAGCCAAAGGAGAGAAGGTAAGTCCAGTATGGGTGAAAGGAGATTGTTACAGGGTTGAGGTCAAGGTTGTAGGATCTATCTCTGGGATGTGTATGTTGTAGCATGATTGGTGGGTTGTGGGGGGTAACTAGAGCCTGGACTGGCACTGATGGTCTTCTTCACCCCAGGGAGATATGGGGCCCACTGGGCCAAGAGGAGCTCCTGGAGTCAAAGGGGATCAGGTGAGTGAAGGGGGGATGTTTTGGGGGTGGGGCAGGTGATGGTTGTCCCATCCTGACTTCTTATTCTTTTACACACAGGGCCCACCTGGGCTGGTTCTTCCTGGAGATCCTGGCCCCAAGGGAGACCCTGGGGACCGGGTAAATAAATTCAGGGATGGGAAATGTGACAGAGGGAGATAAGGCTGTTCCTGGGACCCCAATTAAGTCTGGCCTCACTTCTACCCCCTGCAGGGTCCCATTGGCCTCACTGGCAGAGCAGGACCCCCAGTGAGTTCCTGTGACCTTGGGTAACCTCTAGGTGTTTGGGGGTCATTTCTTTCCAGGTTTGCCTATATGTGTGTCCTGTATCACCTCACTCTTGCCTTCTCCACAGGGTGACTCAGGGCCTCTTGGAGAGAAGGGAGACCCTGGGCGGCCTGGCCCTCCAGGACCTGTTGGCCCCCGAGGGCGAGATGTGAGACTGGAGTTGGGGAGGTCATGGCAGGTGGAGGAGTAGGGGTATTGACAGCATCACTGGGGGTCTTGAGACCAGGTCTGACTCTTACGTCTCACAGGGTGAAGTTGGAGAGAAAGGTGACGAGGGTCCCCCGGTAAGACTCCTCCCCCTTGTGGCTTCTGATTTTTTTTACCCTTGAATTGGGATCCCAATGGGCTGGGAGCTCCACCAGCTCATCTAGTCCATCCCTCGCCTTCTGTACAGCTGATGCCCAGGCCCTTCTGTCCCTACTCCCCGAGTTAGTTAGATCCTAACTCATATGCACAATGTGGCTTTTCTCTCCATCACCAGGGTGACCCAGGTTTGCCTGGAAAAGCGGGTGAGCGTGGCCTTCGGGTGAGTCTTGACAGGGAGAAATGCAAAGGTGGTGGGAGCGCCCAGAGGAAGTGGGTGTAAAGGTGTCGGGAAACTCTGAGGGGGAAAAATGGTGGGGGAAACTCTGACATGGATATCGGGGTGATGGGAGCCAGGGGTAGTGTAGAAGGCCATGGGGGAAACTGCAAAGTGCTGAGAGGATCTGTCTCAGACCACTTGCTTTTCCCAGGGCCCACTAGGCGCTCGGGGGCCTATAGGTGAGAAAGGAGACCAGGGAGATCCTGGAGAGGATGGACGAAACGTGAGTCCCAACCTTTGCCCCCTCATCCATGACCCCAGCCTCGGCCCCTCAACCATCCACTTCCCAGCTCTGATCCTGCCACCCCAGCCCTGCAGTGCTAAACTCTCACAGTCCCCACTTCACAACCAAAGGCCACCAGGATCCCCATGAGTCCTTATGGTGCCCCAAAGCTTCCTCACACTCCTGTCTACTTCGAATGACCCTGACCCCTAGCTTTCCACAGGGAAGCCCTGGACCCTCTGGACCTAAGGGTGACCGGGGGGAGCCGGTAAGTAGTGCTGGTGCTCTGGGCTCAGAAGGGCAGAGATTTCCCTGGTGCTGCTGCCAGTGCTGTGATCAGTGTCCACACAAGGGGCCCAAAGGATAAGTGGGGAACACTGATGGTCACCCTGACATTTGGCCTCTCTTCGAGGTGTTGGCATTGGGGTGCTGCAGGGAATTAGGGGAAGTGTTGAGCCTAGGCCAGACCTGAGCCATCTCCTGGAACCTGTTAGCTATAGTTATTTCCTTTCCTAGGGTCCCCCAGGGCCCCCTGGATCGCTGGTAAGTGTTGAGCTGGGTCTAGGCCTTTGTTGTCTCCCTTGTCTGCCCCTATTGGGTCCATACCATGTCCCCTCATTCCTTCCACTGACTCCCAATTCCCCCACTGCCCTTCTGATACCCCTTTGCCCTTTGATCTCTATGGCCCCTTACTGACCCTGACTCCCCCCACGACCTCCGCTTCCCCTCATTGAACCACTTTTCTCACCAGTCATTCCTCTGACAGGTGGACACAGGACTTGGAGCCAGAGAGAAGGTATTGGGGTCTGTGGGTGGAGTCTAGGAAAAGATCCCAGTGCCATTCACGACAGGGTCTGCCTCAGGCATGCCTTGGCTCAAGGGCTATTCCCAGCAAGCTTTTCTCTGTCACAGGGAAAGCCTGGGGACCGTGGACAGGAGGGTCCTCAAGGACCCAAGGGTGACCCTGGCCCTCCTGGAGCCCCTGGGGAGAGGGTGAGTGTGGTCCTGTGTGTGTGTAAGGGGACCTGGGCCTAGGAAAGCCTGCTCTGATCTCTTCTTCCACCATCCTCAGGGCAATGATGGGCTTCGGGGGCCCCCAGGCCAACAGGTGAGTGTTGCACTTTGCTCCATCAGCCTAAGTCCCTGCCTTACCCTTAACTCCTATCTGACCCTGTTCCTTCCAGGGGGACCCAGGTGTCCGAGGTCCAGCTGGAGAAAAGGTGAGACGGGGGTGGAGGTTTGGCCCGACATGAGCCTGGGCTTGCAGATCCATCCCTACCTTTGAGGCCTCTTACCACTCTGTTTCCTCAGGGTGACCGGGGCCCCCCTGGGCTGGATGGCCGGAGTGGGCTGGATGGAAAACCAGGCCCTATTGGCCCCCCTGGGCTGAATGTGAGTTGTGGTAATCACCACCTGGTCATCCCCTTCCCTTTTCCCTTCACATGAGAGCTCTCAACCTGAGCCTTCTCTGGATGGTCTTGGCCTTGACAAGCTCTGGGGCCAGGTGTGGGATCTGTGTCTTCTCCCAAAACCCTGCCTCAGGGGCATGCCAGCACACACACATAGCCACACAGGTCTTGGGTTCATAGCAACCAGTGGCCCTGTCAGTGGGCAGTGCTCTTGACTCCGTGACTACAGGGAACTGACTTTGAGTCTCTCCTTAGGGTGCTGCAGGCAAAGCTGGGGACCCAGGGAGAGATGTAAGTAAGGGGAATTGTTGGGGTAGAGGGCAGCTCAGGGATCCAGTGTAAGAAGGTGCTCATGGTCATAGCATCAGTGAGAATAAAGGGAGTTGGTTCAGCCTTGTGTTTGAGAAAGGGTCTTAGTTCCTGGCATGCAGGTTTTAGAAAAGTCCCCCTTTCTGACCTTCCTTGCCTTGGGGTCTTCATAACTCCCTAAGTTCTGGGGATTCTTCCCTTGGAAATCACAGCAGGGCCCCCTAGCCCAAGGGATCTTGATCCTGAGGTCTCTACACTGGAGGAGGATCTTAGTGAGGCCCCCCCAGTCCATGGGATGTGCCTCCAAGAGATATCTCAGAGGTCCTGTCAATCTTAGCAAAGATTTTTTCCAGGGGCTTCCAGGCCTCAGAGGAGAACATGGCCCTTCTGGTCCCCCCGGTCTCCCTGGAGCATTGGTGAGTCCAGGTTTTCATGCTACCATTTTGCCTCCTTATGTCCCTCACCCCAGCCCTGACTTCTGACCAGTGATGTGTTCCCACAGGGAAAGCCAGGCGAGGATGGCAAACCTGGCCTGAATGGGAAAAACGTGAGTATGTCCAGGGCAGACACAGCAAAATGTGCTGAGAAATGACAGCACACACACATAGCCCAGATATGCAAATAACACATGAAGCACACATGTAGAAAAATGTAGACATGTGCCAACACCTGCATACCTACCCCTCTATCAGATATATAGATAACATCCTGAAACATAGTGACAGTTCTGTGTACATACACGGACAACCTTGCGGACATAGGGAATTAGGTGGATGGGCCAGCTTGCGCCCAGATAGGGTGACATCTGCTGAGATAACCCACAGCCACAGGCATAGGCAAAGAGCCATAGGCATAGGTCAAGAGGCACAGATACACTGGCAGGAAGCCACATGCAGGGCATGTGAAGACATATGGACTCCCAGGTATGTGCTAAGACATGGACCTAGGGGCTGGGTGCAGTGGCTCACACCTGTAATCCTAGCACTCTGGGAGGCTGAGGTGGGCGGATTGCTTGAGCTCACAATTTCAAGACCAGCCTGAGCAAGAACAAAATCCCATCTCTAAAAAATAGCCGGGTGTCATGGTGGGCACCTGTAGTCCCAGCTACTTCGGAGGCTGAGGCAAGAGGATCACTTGAGCTTAGGAGTTTGAGGTAGTTGTGAGCTATGACACCATGGCACTCTACCCAGGGCGACAAAGTGAAACTCTAGAAGTCTTAAAAAAAAAAAAAAAAAAAAAGGTATATGTGAACCTGTGTTGAAACATGGTGAGACACACATCCATGACTCTGATGTGTGAAATATGCTGGAACACGCTGACACATGCCTTTTTATCCACAGTCATCTACATATATGTGGACATACACATTGAGATGAGATACACGTAAGATTTGCAGACAGATGCCAAGACACAGTTCTCAAGAAACTGAGGACCCGTGTGTACATGTGTAAGCCCATGCCCATGTGCAGACCTGTGCCAGGGTGTGCAGACAGACCTCCGGGTACACATGCTAAGACACACATAGATACACACATGGCAAGGACGTGGTCACTCACCAGCCCAGAGATGCAAAGATGTGGAGTTACATCTAGAGAGTCAGAGATACGTGAGGAGGTGAGCACCCTTGGACAGGCAGCAGCTCACTCAGTCACAGGCCAGACTCTAAGATGCACTAAGCTGTGGAGCGGCAGGCACAGACATATAGTCATAGTCATCTAAATCTGCCAAAACAGTGCTTGCAATCAGACGCCAGTGAACATTTGTGCTGATATGAGTTCTCTGCCTGCAGGGAGAACCTGGGGACCCTGGAGAAGATGGGAGGAAGGTAAAGCCGTTCCCCTGGAGTCTACTCTGGCCTCAGAGTGGGGCTGTGTCTGAAGCATCCTTGTCTTCTTTAGGGAGAGAAGGGAGATTCAGGCACCCCTGGGAAAGAAGTGAGTGATGGGGTTTTCTGCAACTTCTGACCCCTGACTCTGACCCTCTGGAGTATGGATCCACTCTTTTCTGGGGTCTCAGCATCCTGATAATGGCTACATCCTCTACAGGGTCATGATGGCCCCAAGGGTGAGCGTGGAGCTCCTGGTAGCCCTGGACTCCAGGGCCCTCCCGGCCTCCCAGGGCCAATTGGCCCTCCTGGCCAGGTGAGTGTCCAGCGTGGCTCTAGAACATGGGTGCAACTGCGGCCATTATGCTTCCAGGGGATACCCTTCTGGGATGCCTCTGTGTTCTCTGTCCTGTGTGACCCCTTTGTGTTCTGTCATATCTCAGGGCTTTCCTGGAATCCCAGGAAGCATAGGCCCCAAGGTGAGTGTGCATACATGTTGGGTAGGGGGTATGGTAAGGGGCAGACCAGGGTTGGGGGACATTTCCCCTACCTGATCCTTCTTTGTTCTCAGGGTGACCGTGGGGAGACTGGATCCAAAGGGGAACAGGTGAGGCCGCCACCTCTTTCACATGCCCAAGTAGCCATAGCAACACATATGCACACATATGCCTCACAGCGGAGTCCCAGCAGCTTGTGTCTTGATCTCTCCAGGGCCTCCCTGGAGAGCGCGGGCTGAGAGGAGACCCTGGTAGCGTGGCGGTGAGCCAACCCTGACCCTGGCCCTTGACTCTTACCTGTATGTAGGGGCGACTTTCCATCCCTTCCCCTTGCCATGAGGCTCTGCCATCATGTTCTGTTGGGCCCCTGCCCCATTGAGGTTCCTGTAATCCCTACTCAAGAGAACCAGGTCCATGTGGACATGCCAGGAAGGGGCTCCCAGTGGCCTCCAGCCAGGCTTCAACTAAGGGCTAAGGGTACTCTGGGCAAGAGGCCTAAGGAGGATGGCGTGGAGGCACTTTCTGGAGGCAGTGTGGGCCAGAAGCCAAGGCCTTCTCCTTCGTGGGCAGCCTCTTACCAACTTTGTGTCCCCAGAATGTGGAGCGGTTGCTGGAAAATATTGGCATCAAGGTAGGTTGTTCAGGGGCTGGAGGTAGGGACACATGGGGCCCCATGGGGGCAAGTGGTAGTTGCAGGGCCCAGGGAGTGGGTAGTTGCAGTGATGGACCCTGTTCCTCTGATCCGTTGCTATCCCTTAGGCATCTGCCCTGAGGGAGATCGTGGAGACCTGGGATGAGAGCTCTGGCAGCTTCCTGCCTTTGCCTGATCGTCGTCGTGGCCTCAAGGGGGAACAGGGGGAGCGGGGCCCCCCAGGCAAGGAGGTGAGTGGTGGCTTCTTAGTGGGATGTGCCCTGTGGAGGGTGTGGTGGCAGTCGTCAGCATTTCTTCTTCTGCTCCCCCAGGGCCCCATTGGCTTTCCTGGAGAACGAGGGCTGCAGGGAGAACGTGGAGACCCTGGCCCTCAGGGCCCACCTGGCCTGGCCCTAGGGGAGCGGGGTCCCCCTGGACCTCCTGGCCTTGCTGGGGAGCCTGGAAAGCCTGGTATTCCTGGGCTCCCAGGCAGTGCTGGGAGTGCAGGGGAGACAGGAAGGCCAGGAGAGAAGGTGAGCCTGGGGACTGGCCAGGAGGATGGAGTGTGGGGTCCAGAGGGGCTGGATGCCCCATGGACATGGCCCTCATCCTGTTGTTTGCATTTCAGGGAGAACGAGGAGAAAAAGGAGAACGTGGAGAACAGGTGGGCTGGAGTGGGACTCCTCGGGGCAGGGATGCCAGGAGGCTATGCTGGGCTGCCATTCCATTTTCTTCTTTTCTGCAGGGGAGAGATGGCCCTCCTGGCCTCCCTGGACCACCTGGCCCCCCTGGCCCCAAGGTAATTATCCCAGCCCTGTCCTAGGCCTGTGACAGGTGACCAGTAAGTTAGCCTTAGTTTGGTCCCCTGAAATCCCATGTAGTATTTCTGACCTTATAAACCTCAGTGACCCTGTGATCTGTGACCCCTCCATGCCTCTGTACAGACACATCTCTCCCCTGTGACCTTGTTCTTGTAGGTGGCTATGGATGAACTGGGTCCCAGGCTCCCTGGAGAACAGGGACCCCCTGGATTCAAGGGTGCTAAGGTCAGTATATGGGATTAGCTTGGGGAGCCCTTGCCTGGCTTGAGGGCCTGGCTTGATGTCTCATTCCCACAGGGGGAGCCAGGCAGCGCCGGTGACCCAGGTCCCAAAGGAGACAGGGTGAGGCCTCCAAACCCACCATATATTAGTATTTCCCCCTCCTTTATGGGGACACACAAGGACTGTGAGCATATGTGCATGGACACATAGCAGGGGATGGGGCCTAAAGCATGATGCTTTGCCTGCAGGGTGTGCCAGGCATCAGAGGAGAGAGGGGAGAGCCTGGACAGAGGGGTGTCAATGGCAGCCCGGTGAGTCCTTGCCACATAAGTGCAAGAATGTGGCTCTTTCACCTGTTATCCTGTGTGCAGAGCTGGAGTCTGCACTGCCTGGCACTGTCTGGGTCCTGCCTCTGACTTTCTATGGGGATGGTGGAGGAGAAGCAAGGGCAGTGTTGCCTTAAACTTGTTCTCTTCAGGGTTTACCAGGAGAGCGTGGCATAGCTGGTCCTGAAGGGAAGCCGGTGAGTGGTGACAGGAGTGGCCTGGCCCATGCTGTGGACCTCAGTTCTGTGTGTGTGTGTGCGCACGTGCGTGCGCAAGCCCACATACACACGTGAGCAGGCCCTCATGTGTGTGGTCCATGAAGGGCAGGCCATGGGTACATAAACTCTGTACCTGGGAGGGCTGGAGTCTGGAAATGGAACCCCATGACCAAAGCCCCCAGAGGGTGGGAACAAACCCTGATTGAGGCTCATAGCATCTTCTCTATTCAGGGTCTGCAGGGTCCAAGGGGGTCCCCTGGCCCAGCGGTGAGTACCAAGAACCCTCACCTGTCCTGCCCATACCCTGTGTCTTGCCGCAGTGAGCAGTACTACTTCAGTTTCCCTAGGGGGGTGGGGCTGACTCCCCTCATCAGAGTGTTTCCCTCCCTAACAGGGAGGCCATGGAGACCCTGGACCACCTGGTTCCCCGGTGAGTCACAGGGAACACTGTCTGGTGGGGGTCCATGAGGGATGGGACAGGCATTGGTCTCTGCTGATGAGCCAGCTAGTCCTTATGTATGTTAATCCACTAAGCCCTGGCAGATAACATTGACCCCAATCCCTGACCCTGGTCACATTTCTCTAGGGTCTTGCTGGCCCTGCTGGACCCCAGGGACCCTCTGGCCTGAAGGTGAGTACAGATGGTATGTGGGAGTACGTGGATGGGAGGAGGAACCATGTCCATACTCAGCGTAACATTGGCCAACCTCCTGATTGTCATTCCCTGCCATGAGGCTGGACATTGGGAGAGCTGTCCACCAGGTTTCTGCTCATGTAGTCTCTGGATCATTTGCAGGGGGAGCCTGGAGAAACAGGACCCCCAGGACGGGTGAGTGGTCAGCTCATGAGTTGGGGTCATAGGGAGAGGGGCAGGGTTGGCATTGCCTTGAACTTTTTCTTTTCTTTTCTTTTCTTTTCTCTCTCTCTCTCTCTCTCTCTCTCTCTCTCTCTCTCTCTCTCTCTCTCTTTCTCTCTTTCTTTCTCTCAGTCACCCTGGGTAGAGTACCCTGGCATCATAGCTCATAGCAACCTCAAACCCTTAGGCTCAAGCCATCCTCTTGTCTCAGCCTCCTGAGTATCTGGGACTACAGCCACCCACAACAACACCTAGCTAGATTTTTTATTTTTAGTAGAGATGGGCTCTCACTTTGCTCAGGCTGATCTGGAACTCCTGAGAGTAGGCAATCCACCCACCTAGGCCTTCCAGAGTGCTAGGATTATAGGCGTGAGCCACAGCACCTGGCCTGCCCTGAACTTTTTCTTCTCCCAGGGCCTGCCCGGACCTACTGGGGCTGTGGGACTTCCTGGGCCCTCTGGCTCTCCAGGTCTTGTGGTGAGTGAGTTCCCATGGCCCCTGCAGGGACACCGGGTTCCTACTCCTCAAATCCCCTTTCCCCCCATGTCCTCCTTTGTCTCTTGCCCTGTGTTACCCTCACATCTGACTTATTTTCCCTCAGGGTCCGCAGGGGCCACCAGGTTTGCCTGGACAAGTGGTGAGTCTTGGGGAGTCAGGAGCTGGGTCCAGGGGTCAGGGGCCAGCATCAGGCCCCTGACAGAGCACCTCCCTCTCAGGGGGAGACGGGAAAGCCAGGAGCCCCAGGTCGTGATGGTGCCAGTGGAAAAGATGGAGACAGAGGAATTCCTGGTGTGCCAGTACGTGATCTGGGGAGAACTTGCTGAGGGCCTGCTGTGGGGCCCAGTGCCCAGTTGTGTACCTGGAATGTGAGGAGTGGGCAGCAGGGTGGGGTGGTGGAGAGGCACTGAGCTTCTCATGCTGCTCTGCCATAGGGGTCACCAGGCCTCCCTGGCCCTGTTGGACCTAAAGGAGAACCTGGACCCATGGGCCCTCCTGGACAGGTGATCTTTAACCCTGACCTCCATCCCCTGCATCATCTTCTCTCCCTCACCCCACACCCGCATCCCAATGCCATTGGGATGGCAGGGAGGGATGGGGAGAAGGCAGAGCTGGCACCTCACTAGGCATTTCCTGTAGGTGGTGGTTGGGCCCCCTGGAACAAAGGGAGAGAAGGTGAGTGTGTGGGAGGCCAGGGAGGAGTGGCCAGGTGATAGGGGCCAAGGAACTGTACTGATCTGCCCTTCCTTAGGGAGCCCCTGGAGGCCTGGCTGGAGACCTACTGGGTGAGCCGGTGAGTGAACTCTGATCCATGGTTTACCATCCCTATGACCCTCAACTTCCATAATATGCCCCACATTTGACCTCTGGTCTCATGCTTCCCTCCTGGAGTCTCATTTCTCTGTGGCTAATGCCTCTGTTGCCTCCTGACCTTTGTCTCTACAGGGAGCCAAAGGTGACCGAGGACTGCCAGGGCCACGAGGAGAGAAGGTGAGGTGGGGCTGGCATGGGCCTGAGCTCTGAGCAGAGAGGGGTGAGGCTGGGTGGCTGGACCCCTCACTACCCATTCTGTGCAGGGGGAAGCTGGCCGTGCAGGGGAGCCTGGAGACCCTGGGGAAGATGTGAGTCTGAGGTCTGGGCAGGTGCAAGCCTGGTTGCAGGAGTGTGACTGTAGACATAAGGGACCATTCTTGGGCTTGTTTGCATGTCAGAATCCCTGAGTTTGGCTGCATGTTCCAGTGTTCTTGGAGCACACAGGAAGACATGCTCTTGGCTTCCATACTCCCAGGGCTTGGGTGCCCCAACCCCCGGCTTTTGTGCGCCTATCCTCAGCCTTCTGCTACTTGCCATGTCTGAGCACACACATGTGTGCTCCTATCTGATCTCCCAGGTCTCAGGACACATCTGAGTTCTTGTAGGCCTCTCTTTGGTCATATGTTTATAATTCTCCTTTCTCCCACCCACGCCTGTCTGAGCTCCCTGGGAATGGACACATTGGAGTCCCCATCTGAGCTCCCATGTGTCTGAGCTCATGTGTGAGCTCCATGTGCTCGTGGTCACACCTGAGCTTCCACTGATCTGTGGTCACATCTGAGCTTCCCTGTGTCTGTGCCCTTAAGAGTCAGTCCACTGTCCTGTCTAAGCTTCTGTAAGCCAATTCTTGGTCACATGCCTGAGTTTGCCTGTGTTCATGTCACATCTGAGCTTCTCTGGGAATGCTTTTGGCCATGTCTGAACTCTGTGCTTGCCTTCCCACCTTCTCAAATACTGTTTATTTTTTCAGGGTCAGAAAGGGGCTCCAGGTCTCAAAGGTCAAAAGGTACATGTACCCAGAAGGGCCCCTGCGGGGGGTCATGGTCCTGAGACTCCCTGAGCCTGATTTGACCCTTCTTTTCCTCAAAGGGTGACCCAGGAATTGGGGTCCTGGGCCCCCCGGGGCCAACTGGTTCTCCGGGTATGAAGGTAAGTCAGTGCCCTCTCACCAGTGGCAGGGGCAGTGGGCGCAAAGGCCACTGGAGGTGGGAAAAAAGAGGGAATTCTGGGGCTAGTCCTGAGGGAGGTCCCACAGTGACCATTCCTCCCTTTACTATCTTTATTTCAGGGAGACCTGGGCCCCCCTGGAGCCCTGGGTGCTCCTGGTATTGTTGGGTTTCCTGGTCAACCAGGCCCTCGAGGAGAGACAGGCCAGCCGGGCCCCAGCGGAGAGCGGGTAAGGAGGCTGGGAGCAGCATGTGGGGACTTGGTGACTTTAAGACCTCTGAATCTGGTAGTGGATGAGGAGGAGGGGGCCCTGCCTTAAGGGCTTCTGCTCCTGGGGGTGGCAGAGGGAAAAGAGGGTCCCAATGTCACTCTCTACCTCTCTTGCCCCTTTTTCCTGGTAGGGTCTCGCAGGTCCCCCAGGGAGAGAAGGAGCCCCAGGCCCTTTGGGGCCACCTGGATCACCAGGACCAGTGGTGAGTAGAAGCCCGATGCCCCATGTCCTATGTGTCTGTTGCCCAAGTGTCAGCGTCTGACAGGAGAACTGGCAAAGGGGACTGTGCTAACCTGCGAGGCTTGGGGCGTGTGTGGGCTTTGACAGCCACAAGACTCTCACCGCTCTCTGACCCACAGGGAGCACCAGGGGCCTCTGGACTCAAAGGGGACAAGGTACGTGGGACAAATGTTGATGGCTCTGTTCTGTGCCTCACCCACCTCCAACCTCCACTGACCTCTCATGACCTCTGTCCCCTACTGATTCCCCTCACTTATGCCTGGTGTCTTGTGGATCCCCAGGGAGACCCTGGAGCAGGGCTGCCTGGGCCCCGAGGCGAGCGTGGGGAGCCAGGTGTCCGGGTATGTATTTCCAGCTTCACAGCCAGGATCCACTGCCAATGAGCCCTGGTCTCTTCATCACAGCTTTTGTCTCTGAGTCAATGAACCTAATGTCCCCATCCAGGGTGAAGATGGCCACCCTGGCCAGGAGGGACCCCGAGGACTCACGGTGGGTCCATTGGGGAAAGTGCCAGCAGTGTGACTTCATTCCCCTACCTGTGCCCTCTGTGCCATTGAATACTCTGCAGTCCTCTCCAGTCCTCTGGTCCTCCTACCCTCCTTGTCTGGTCCTCTCTGTTGCCTCATTCTTCTGGATCCCCCTCATCCCCTACCGCCTGCAAATTCCCGTAGCTCACAGTCATCTTCTCTCACACAGGGGCCCCCTGGCAGCCGTGGGGAGCGTGGGGAGAAGGTAAGAATATGAGGACAAGGCCCCCATGTGAGTGAGGATGGGGATTCAGAACTGGGGACTCCTGGGTTTGGGTGGGACTCACACTCTTCCATTCAATAGGGTGATGCTGGAGCCACAGGGCTAAAGGGTGACAAGGTGAGTGTGGGTCTGGGGGAGGGCCAGGGCAGGGGAGCAAGGTGCTTTTGACTCCTCTGACTCTTCCCTACTCCTTCAGGGTGACTCAGCCATGATTGTGGGGCCTCCAGGGCCAAGGGGTGCCAAGGGGGACATGGTGAGTGGGCCTGGTTCATGTGAAGACTTGGTATTTCCTGGGTGCTAGAGGGCTTCTGTGGGCTTTCCCAGGGCATCTGAGAGCTCAAACCCCCTGAGGATGAACTTCAGCCCCTAACTCTGACTTCTGACCTGACCCAGGGTGAACGAGGACCTCGGGGCATAGATGGTGACAAAGGACCTCGGGGAGACATTGGGATGCCTGGTGACAAGGTATAGGGAAGAGGATAGAGTACTCTATATGGGGTCCCAAAGGATGTGGGGGCTCCACAGAGGGTCTGTGAGGGCAGGAGGGAGGCTAGGAGGGGCTTTCTTGGGGCCAGAGGGTAAGGGATATCTATAGACTGTAGTGACGCCACAGGGTGCTCAGGTCCTTGATGTGAAGTCAGGAGGACAGTTCTGTGGGCTATGGCTTGTGAGGGGTAGGAAAAGGGCTCCTGAGATGTTAGTGGTGTCGGGTGAGAGCACGGGGGTCTGTCCCACCCTGCTATGGTATGGGCTGGAAGGCACAGGGCAGCTGGGAACAACACTGCTTCAGTGAAAGCAGCACTGAGGAGTGGGTTCCAGTCATCTTCTAAACTTCCAACTTGGTCTTGTCCTAATTGTGTCCTCTGCTGGTCACTCACACAGGGAATCAAGGGAGAGCCTGGTGACAAGGGCTCAGCTGGGTCAATGGGAGCACGTGGACCCATCGGACCCAAGGCAAGCCCCACCCCAGGCACAGGCCCAGAGCCACCCATCATGCACACCTGTTTCTAGGTGTTCTGAGTGTTGGAGGGTTTCTGGCTTCTTTGCTGTTGGCCACATGTGTGTTCACACAGGATCTGTGTGCAGCCTGGCCCTTGGCCACTGGGTAACCACGTGGCTACACATACAGCAGATAGGCCCGCAGGGAGACAGTCACATTGAAGGGCTTCCCCCATCTGTTTTCCACAGGGAGAGCCTGGTGCAGCAGGGATCCCTGGTGACCCGGTAAGATGCCCCTGTTCTTACAGGACCACCCCCCAACCCCAGAGGGCTGAATCAGCATGGTGGGGCTGCCCATGTCGGGGTATTTGACCTTAGAGTGACCCTGTGCTCTTTTGGTGTCCTCATACCACCCAGTGGCCTCCACTTTCACAATAATTCCCAGTGATGGTATTCCCCTGCCCATAGTGACCCTGTCCCTATGGCAAACCCCAGTTGCTCTGGCCTCCTGGGGTAACTCTCACCCATGGTATTTCCTGCCTGCTGTCCGGGGTGATTCTGTTTGATTCCCACTGACCTTCCCTGACCTCATCTTGACCTCGCTCCTCCCAAGGGATCTCCAGGAAAAGATGGAGCCCCTGGTGTCCGAGGAGACAAAGGAGATACTGGCTTCATGGGTCCCCGGGGCCTCAAGGTAGGAAGGAGATGGGATTTTTCCTCCTGATCAGGAAGGTTTGATGTTTGAGGGTAAGGGATCTGGGTCAGATGTTGGGGTACTCAGGGATGAATGTGGGCTGTTAGGGCAGGGGTTGGAGTACCTGAGACCAGTTTGGTTGGAGAGATGATTGAGGGTCTAGGGGTCATAAGGTAAGGTGTCCAGAAGTGGCTTTTCTACCTGCTTTTCTCCCTCAGGGTGAACGGGGGGTGAAAGGAGCCTGTGGCCTCGATGGAGAGAAGGGAGACAAGGTATAGAGGTGATGGGGGTGGGGACTGCAGAGCCTAGGTCTCAGGCTGACCCCTCCACCTGACGCCTGCAGGGAGAAGCTGGTGTCCCAGGTCGCCCTGGGCTAGCAGGACGCAAAGGAGAGTTGGTGAGTGTGGGGCACACCCAGAATGAGGAGGGGACAAGTGGGCAATGGCTAAGTGCATGTCTTCTTTTCCACAGGGAGAACCTGGTATGCCGGGCCAGCCAGGGGCCCCTGGCAAGGAGGGCCTGATTGGTCCCAAGGTACAGGGTCTCTCACTGGTGAACATGTTAGGGGGTCAGGACCAGGCAGAGAAGGTCATGTAGAGTCATGGGAATTTGTTTAGGATCCAGGAAGGTCAGGGAGGGTTAAGGCATTGTGGGTGAAGGATTCTGATCTTGAGGTTTCAAGAAGGGCTGGGTTCATAGCCGGGCGTTGTGGTGGATGCCTGTAGTCCCAACTACTTGGGAGGCTGAGGCAAGAGAATCGCTTAAGCCCACGAATTTGAGGTTGCTATAAGCTGTGATGCCACAGCACTCTACCAAGGGGGACATAGTAAGACTCTGTCTCAAAAAAAAAAAAAAAAGGGGTGGCACCTGTGGCTCAGTGAGTAGGGTGCCAGCCCCATATACCGAGGGTAGTGGGTTCAAACCTGGCTCCAGCCAAATTGCAATAAAAAAATAGCCAGGGGCGGTGCCTCTGGCTCAGTGAGTAGGGCGCAGGCCCCATATCCTGAGGGTGGTGGGTTCAAACCTGGCCCCGGCCAAATTGTAACAACAAAAAAAATAGCTGGGTGTTGTGGCAGGTGCCTGTAGTCCCAGCTACTCGGGAGGCTGAGGCAAGAGAATCGCCTGAGCCCAGGAGTTGGAGGTTGCTGTGAGCTGTGTGATGCCACGGCACTCAACTGAGGGTGATGGAGTGAGACTCTGTCTCAAAAAAAAAAAAATAGCTGGGTGTTGTGGCACACGCCTGTAATCCCAGCCCAAGAGCTAGAGGTTGCAGTGAGCTGTGATGCCATGGCACTCTACTGAGGGTTACAAAGTGAGACTCTGTCTTTTTTACTTTTTATTTTTTTTTTTTTTGTTGTTGCAGTTTTGGCTGGGGCCACGTTTGAACCCGCCACCCTCGGTATACGGGGCCGGCGCCCTATCCACTGAGCCACAGGCACCGCCCAAAGTGACTCTGTTTCTTATAAAAAAAGAAGGGCTGGGTTCATAATGGACAATTGGGATGAAAGGATGGGAGGTGAACAGGGGATGTTTGCACTGGGGCACGGGGCTCCAGTGGGGTTGGAGTCACTGGGATCACAACATAGCTGTGGTAATGGCACAGGTGCTTGGGTCATGGAAGCTTGTAGGCCAGGGGGCTCACAAGTGTTAGGGAATTGAGGGCATGGCAGAGTTTCTCATGCTCCTTCTATTCCAGGGTGACCGGGGCTTTGATGGGCAGCCAGGACCCAAGGGTGACCAGGGCGAGAAAGGGGAGCGGGTAAGTCAAGGCCAGGGTCATGGTGAATTGAGGGGAGTGTGCTCTTTGGGAGTGGGTCCATTTTGGAGGCTCTGATCACTGACTCTATCCTATATCTCCCCAGGGGTCCCCAGGAATTGGGGGTTTCCCAGGTCCTAGGGGCAATGATGGTGCTAGTGGTCCTCCTGGGGCCCCTGGCAGTGTTGGTCCCAAAGGGCCTGAAGGGCTTCAGGGGCAGAAGGTAAGAGGCCTCAACTCTGATTGCTGATCTGTGAACCTCCCTACCCAACCTCCCTGCCCTCCCAACCTTGAAACCCTACCTCCAGCCTTCCTGTCCCAATCTCTGAAGCTATGCTCCCCAACTTGCCTAACTTCTGGCCCCCATTGCCTCTGACCCTGCTCACTCAGTCCTTATGTCTGACAGGGTGAGCGAGGTCCTCCTGGAGAGAGAGTAGTGGGGGCCCCTGGGGCTCCTGGGGCCCCTGGTGAGAGAGGGGAGCAGGTAAGTGTGGATTCCTGGGCTTAGGGTCGGAGATTGGGTCGAATCCTGGTGTCCCTGAGATAAGAAGTCATAGCCTGGTCCCCTCTGTTGCACATAGGGGCAGCCAGGGCCCGCTGGTCCTCGTGGTGAAAAGGGAGAAGCTGCACTGACAGTGAGTGTGGGGCTGGGGGTGCTGGGGCCCTGCTTTCTACTCCCAGCATCCTGACCCCCTGGCCCTGGGCCCCTGGCACGATGCTATCCCTTCATGATCGCTGCGTTCTGTGCTGTGTCCTGCTTGTGATCCATGGGTTCTTCATGATCCCTGTGGTCTTGTGCTCCCAGGAGGATGACATTCGAGGTTTTGTGCGTCAGGAGATGAGTCAGCATTGTGGTGAGTGCAGCCAGCTCAGAGTCTCTTGGATCTCACCCCTACTCTACCAAAGCACCCCCAGTCAGAGCCAGGAAGGTCCCCAGAACTTAAAAGGGGGAAATGGTCAAGGAGATGGGTGGAGAAGCACTCACACACTCACAAAACTGTAGCCAGTGAGGGGACATGGGCAGATGCAGATGCTGTGTTCTTGGATGCCCAGAGTGGCTGAGTTGGGAGGGTAATGGAAGTAAAGGCAGGGCTGGTCTCAGTGCAACTGACATGGACCCAGGTGGGGCTAGTGAAGAGAGTGAAGTCAGAGATCAGACAGAAAGAGGTGGGGAGAGACAGAGGTGCACCCTCTCCTTGGCCACCTATTCCTGACTCTCCCTGTGTCTCTTGCCCTTCTTGGCCTGTTCCCAACTTCTCCCCGGTCCTTTATATTGTGTCTGCCTTTCTTCCTCTCTTTCTCTGTCCTTCTCTTTTTCTCTCTACCTCCAACCCTCTCACTCTCCTTCTCTCTCCTGTGTGTATTTCTGTCTGTTTCTCCATCTTTCCATCTTCCTCTGTCTCTTGCTCTCTGTCATTGTCTCTCTCTGCCCCTCTAGCTTGCCAGGGCCAGTTTATTGCATCTGGATCACGTGAGTAGTCTTCTATTCCCAGAACTTTCTTTACTCTAGACTCTTCCCTGCCTATCACCTGGGCCCTCTCAGCAGAGCTTGGCTGGGTTGACTGCCCATGGTCATCCCAGAGCCATGGGCAGTTAACCCCTGCTCTTGGCTCCAGGACCCCTCCCTAGTTATGCTGCAGACACTGCTGGCCCTCAGCTCCACCCCGTACCTGTGCTCCAGGTCTCTCATGCAGAGGAGGAAGGTGAGAACAGCTGGAACTATGTGTCATGTATGGATGGGGCCTGGAAGGGCACATGGCTGCTCATACATGCAGGGCACTTGCCTGAGCAGTCTTGTGCACATGTGTGAACAGTACTGGCCACCCCACCCTGGGGCCAGTAGCCAAGGCTCACAGCATATCCCACCCTGCCTGTAGACTGGGTACCCCCTGAGGATGACGAGTACTCTGAGTATTCTGTGGAGGAATACGAAGACCCTGAGGCTCCTTGGGATGGCTTTGGTGAGAATGGGGGCTGAGCCTAGGCGGAGCCGGGTAGGAGCAGGCTGAGCTGATCCCTGCTGACCTCTCCCTGATTCCCTGTCCCTCTCTGATTCCCACTAACCTGCTGACCTGACCCCCATTGGCCTTAGACCCCTGCTTCCTGCCATTGGATGAGGGCTCCTGTACTGCTTATACTCTGCGCTGGTATCATCGAGCTGGGCCCGATGGCATGAAAGCCTGTCACCCCTTTGTCTATGGTGGCTGTGGAGGGAATGCCAACCGCTTTGGGACTCGTGAGACCTGTGAGCGCCGCTGCCCACCTGCGGCGATCCAGAGCCAGGGAACAGGTATGGGCCTACCCCCACCTCAATAGGGTCCTGAGCACTGTGCCTACCCAAAGCAGGTCCTGGGAGAAGAGTCCTTGGGTCAGGGTTCTCTGCCAGAGTCCTGGGGGACAAAGGGGACAAGGGACAGACCTGGACTAAAGGAGTGAATCCAGAACCCCAGGTGTGGAGCCCCTTGTCTGGTCCTCCCCCGTGTTCTCTCATTTAGAGACCGGAGTGTATATCCTCTCTCTGAGATCAGAGCCCCTGACTGCCGTGGCCTCAGCTCCCTCTCCATGATGCCTTTGCCTGTGTTTCTCTGTGGCCACACATGGGGTAAGAAGGCCACATAGCTGAAGACAGTTTCCAACATATATCCCTCAGGCGCTGCCCGGAGCTGAGGCCCAGGTGATAAACTGAAGTTCAACGTCTCCTGGAGGAGCTGGGGTCTTGCTAGGACCCTGCTGTCCCTCCCCTTGGTGCTAGAGGCCTGTGTGCACGTCAGTGTGCGTGTGCGTGTCCGTTATTTCAGTGACTTGGTCCCATGGGTGTAGCCTTCCCCCTTGTGGACAAACCCCCATTGTGGCTCCTGCCTCCCTGGCAGATGACTCACTTGGGGGTTGGCTGTGGGCAGTGAGCAGATGTGACTATCATCTGACCTGCCCCTTGACCCGAGCCTGTAATGACATGGTGCTGATTATGGGGGGCATTAAAGCTGCTGTTTTAAAAGGCTCCTGTTGTGACTGTTTGTAGAGATGGGGATGTCAGGGAGGCAAGTTTTCCCTGAGTGGTCAGCACTATTCTGCATGGGCATAAAATCCCTTTTCCTAGCCCTGGTCACTGTCTTATGATCCTCTGTCCCCAGAAAGGACATAGGGTGGGGTCCTCACTGCCCCCTAGGAGAGGATGAATCATAAGCTGGGGGCTGCCTCATGCCAGGAAACATGCCCTGCTTCCCACCCCAGGGGGCTGAGGGAGATAAATGGATCCTGAAGTGGGGCAGAGGGTCAGATCACAGGACAGCACTGCCTGGCCCACCCTAGACATCCACCGTGGCCTGACTAACCCCAAGAAAGCTGGTTTCGGTAGGACTGTTGGGATGGGAAGGGTCTTGGGGGTTAAGTGGACCTGGGATCTGGGTTCGTGGAAGGCCATGGACCTGGAGGACTCTGGGACCTCTGGCTGCTCCTCTGCCTCAAGTACTCCACTTCTGCCCTTCTCCATCCTAAATCAGCTGCACTCTTTGGCTCAGAACCCCTATCTCTCCTTTTGAGCCTCTGTTTTTCTCTTTGGAAGAGTTTCTAACTCTTTCTGTTTCTCTCTCTCTCTTTTTTTTTTAACCAATCTCCCTCTATTTTGCTCCTCCATCTCATTTATTTCCCTCTTCTCTCTCCCTCTCTCTCCTCCTCTTTCTCTCTCTTCTGGATTTCTTTCTCTTTTTCTGTCTTTTTCTCTGACCCCTTCTCTATCTAGCTCTATCTTTTTTTTTTTTTTTGGATACAGTTCCACTCCATTGCCCAGGCTAGAGTGCCATGCTGTCAGCATAGCTCATAGCAACCTCAAATGTCTGGGTTCCAATGATCCTCCTGCGTCAGCCTCCCTGAGCACTAGGATTACAGGCATTAACCACTGCCCAACCTGGCTGAGTCTGTCTTGATCTCTTTCTCACTCTGCTTCTTGACTCTTCAATGCTGTTTTTGTCTGTTCCTCTCCTGTCCTAGCTTCACTAATTTCTTGGTCTCTTGGTCTCCCTCTCTGCTCTGTTTTTTTAATTTTTTGAGAGAGAGAGAGTCTTACTCTGTTGCCCAGGCTAGAGTACCATGGCGTCATAGCTCACAGCAACCTCAAATTGCTGGGCTCAAGAGATTGATCCTCCTGCCTCAGCCTCCCCAGTACCTGGGACTACATGTGCCCACCACATTGCCTGGCTAATGGTCTCACTCTTGCTCAGTCTGGTCTTGATCTCCTGAGCTCAAGCAATCTACCTCACAGAGTGCTAGGGTTATAGGTGTGAGCCACCGCACCAGCCTTCCTCTTTGTTCTTGCCTTCTGTCTCTATCCATAAACCTTAGTTGACCAAAACCCCTGCCCTAAGCCTGTTTTCTCCTTGCAGCCTGACCACATGATGACCAGGTGGGCTCTGCTGGAGCTGATGGTCCTGTTGTTGGGCAGGATCCTGGTTGTCTCAGCGACCCCTGTCCCAGCCTTCCAGCTCTTCTCTCAGAACTATCCCCAGACCACTCCCTGTCCTATGGCCTCCGAAAGCGCTTCAGCTACCACCACAGGCCCCTCAGCAACATGGGCCCACTCCGGCCTTGGTCCCCGCCCTGGCCCACGCATCACTCTCTCACTGGATGTCCCCATTGGCCTCCTGCAGATCCTACTGGAGCAAGCCCGGGCCAGGGCAGCCAGGGAGCAGGCTGCCACCAACTCCCGGATCCTGGCCCATGTTGGCCGCCGCTAAGCCTAAGGGAGGGGTCCACAGGGATGGGGCCACCCTCGATGGGAAGACCTGGAGAGCAACAGAGCTGGATGGCACTACATCTGGGCAGAGTGCATCTGGACACTGCTATACAGGGCTGTTGGGTGTCTTTATCATGTCCGAGTGCCCTGCAGAGTCACAGTGTGTCTGGACTGGCTGGACATTGCTGTGTCGGGTCACTGCCACATGGAGTCTTCCCATACCTGAGTGCCCCACAGACTTACAGTGTATCTGGACAGCTTGGAGATGACCACATAAGGTCACGACCATGAGGAGTCTTGCTATGTCTGGGTGCCCCACGGTGGTAGAGCAGATGGACACTGCCGTATGTGGTTATCATCATGTTACTTTCAGGAGCCTCAACATAGGAGCCCAACATTGCATCTGAGATTGGTTTCCCCACTCATTGTCCACCACACAAGGAAGTTCTGGATGAGGGTCACATGCATGTTCTGTGCTTCATGAGGCAATCCCTGGCTCAGATGGATAGGGCTGGCAGGGGCATATCGAGGCACAAATTGCCACACTTGGGAAGTCTGTGACCACAGCAGCCTTACCTTGTGGGTGTGTGGCTGAGTCTCTGTGCCTCTTACAAGTCTATGATAGCTATGTGTGTGAGGAAGGTAAGGGCATGTGTGGGGACTGGGAGGAGTGGGTGCTGTGTCCCCAACCTGCATAAAGCATGCACAACTCACAGCCAGGTATTGTCCTACCCATAACCCCTGCACATGCAGCCTCAGCACCTAGACACATGGCTCAGGGGAGAGGGCTCAGGTGGCTAGGGCTCCAACCCAACTCTGCCCCTTCCTCACCAAAATGACCTAGTAAGGGGTTTGCCTTTCTGAGCCCCAGTTTTCTTGTGTGTGAAGCAGAGTGATGCCACCAAGCTTCCTGTGAGCATGATGTACCCAAAGGTCTGGTGTGCAGAAGGTGCTCAATAAATGCAAAGTGACTGAAGGATTGGATGGACAAGAGTCACAGTCATATGTACCCAGGCAGTGACACATGAGGACTGAGTCACACCTGGCTTCTCTGCCCCCCTTCCTCCACCCCAACTGACCTGGTCTCTTGGTTTGGAAGGACTAGGTTTTGCCTTATTTCACACCCCAACCCCATCGCTGGGCTAGAGATGGGACTGACTTTCTGGGCTGTGTGGGCAGGCTCACCTGCAGGTGGGGCAGGCAGTCTGCACTGGCTAGACTACTCTAGCTGGAGATGAGGGCAGACACTGGGTAGTATGGGCAGCTCTAGTTGGAGAGCCAGGCATTACAGGAGGCAGTGTGGCCTCCAGAGCTTGGGGTGGGGGCATGGAAGTTGACCTCACAATTGTAAGCAGCCCTGGGGGGAAGGCGGGCCTAGGGCAGGCTGCAGAGGCGGGGCTGTGGGGCAGGCAAGCAGGCGGGGTTACCCCACTCTGGAGCTGCAGGGGGCGGTGGCCCTGGCCAGTTCGGTAGCAGAATGGACAGAGACATGTTAGGAGGCAGTTTCCTGACGGACCCAGGGCCGGGGAGCGGCAGGCAGGGTAGGCACGGGGCAGAGTGGGGAGGGTAGGGGAATTAGGAAAAGACCTGGGTGTTGTAAGAGGTGGGTATTGGAGGGGTGTGAGAGTGCTGGGGATCTTTCCTCCTATGGGGTGCTCAGAGGGGCATCAGTCTGATAGTGGCCTGGAGGAGGGGGAGCATTGTCGCCTTTCAGGGGAGAGGAGGCTGGGCTAAGGGGGAGCTATAAATAGTGTCTTCCTCCAGCCCAGGGGAGGGAAGCCAGCTGGAGCTGCCTGAGGCTCTCGCTCTTCTCTGCTCTTTATTGGCTCTTAGGGGTCATATTCCTCCAGGTCTCCCCTCAGGGGTCACATAGTTTAGGGAAGGTCTACAGGATTATTTGGGAGGTTTTTCATGTGGTGTGGCTTTAGTCCTTAAAGCAGTAATTCTAGAGTGCCTTCTGTGTGCCCTGTGCCAGTCCTGAGTTTCTCTGAACACCTACTATGTACTCTGTCCTCCCAGCCATGGGTCTCTCTGAGTCCCTCCTGCATGCCATGGCTGGTCCTGAATCACTAAGCACCTACTGTGTGCATTGCGCCAGGCTGGAGTGAGGAAGTGCAGATCAAGTTTCATAGGCTGCTTGGTCACTTGGTCACATGGCTGTATACCCCCAAGTCTTAACCTCATACTCACTGAGCTCTGGGCCAGGCAGATCATGGAGACAATCGTTTGCTGGAAATGGCCAGAGGATGCTGGGATTCCTGCGCCTCCTAGTGACAGCAGGAGTGGGGGTGGGGGTGAAGGGGGTGTAGGATGGCGGGGAGGTTGGAGATTAAAGGGGAAGTGAGGCAGCAGACAGCAGCAAGCCCCACTACAGACTGCCTGTCTCTGTGCACATGCCTGGGTGCAGGACTTGTTAGTGTGTGCTTCTGTGTGTGCATCTGTGTATATGCATGTGTGGCTAGATCAGTTTGTCTGTGTGCATTGGTGTGGGGGTCTGTATAGCATGCAATGATGGCCCTAGGTCTTTATGCTGCAAAGGGTGGTTTGGCAGTTCTGCCAGGACTGGCCAGCAGATACAGGGACTGGGAAGTTTGAACACTGAAAATTGAGGATTGAGGACTTTGGCCACCCCAGGCATCTAGCCTGGGACACCGAGGGGAAATCCTGTGATCAGTGCAGGGGGTGCCATAGCAGCCAACCAGGGTCAGGTCAGCCAGGTTCTTGGTGGGAAGAGGCTGAGCATGACATATTCACACATGAGTATACACTGATATCCCAGCACACCTCCCACACCTAGGACAGAATAGCTATTTCACTTTGGGGTGCCCTGAGGGAGGAAAAGTCATGAGGGCCTACTGAGCATCTACTGATGCTGAGGGAACAGAAAGCCAGGAGAGCATTTCTTTTCTTTCTTTCTTTTTTTTTTTCAGGAGAGCATTTCAATGGAGGGAACAAGCAAGAGCCCAGATGTGGAGGTGGGGAGTATGATAATAGTGCAAGGTGTGGCAAGTGAGGTTTTGAAGGGCTAGGTTGAGCTGAGTCCTTCTCACACAGTGGGCTGGCTCTCTTATCCTGGGCCCTTCTCCCCTTCCCCATCCTCAGTTTTCTACCTGAGAAATGGGGCCATGGAAGTGGGGAGATAGAGAATACTGTCAGAACAGTATTAGCATAGACCCTGGCCTTGGGGAGCAATCCTAGGCTTCTCTCTCTCTTTTTTTGTGGTTTTTGGCTGGGGCTGGGTTTGAACCCGCCACCTCTGGCATATGGGACCGGCGCCTTACTCCTTTGAGCCACAGATGCCACCCTCTAGGCTTCTCTTGATGTTGACCTTTGGCCTGCCACTGGATATAAGGGCTTGGGAGAGCATGACTGAGTCAGCTTAGGTCAGACTTTTTGGAGAAAAGTGGGAGCTACAGAGCTGCTACATTTCCTGGAAACTAGGCTCCTATTGTATGAGTGTAGGGATGGTTTCCTAGAGATAGTTCTGGCCCCCTGCCCTGTCTTGACAGCCCCCTACCCACACGCCTTGATTAGCAACCCAGGAGGGCTGGGGAAGAGAATGGTCAGGCCTAAGGAGTGCTGGGTAGATGTGAGAGGAGGTAGCCTTTGCAAAGGTGCTGAGTGCTGCCAGTTGGAACATGGTATGGGTGTGAGGTGATAAGGTCACTGGGGTCAGGGTGGCTCTAAGATGGCCTTTGCAGTGGCCAGGAGACAGAAAGGAGGGCTGGCTGTGTCAGGAACATAATGAGTGGCTTTGAAGAGGTAGGGAGTAGGTCACAAGGAAGCCGCCCATGGGTGTGCTCAGGGCTGCAGGGAGTGGGGTGGAAGGAGGGTGGAGGGTGGACACTGCAGAGGGAGGATGAAAAAGGAGGAAGTAGTTGACCTTGCCTGGGGCAGGGCATTCACAAAGTAGGCAGCTAGAGCTGGTTTGGGGAGCGTCCGGGTGGGCTTCTGGCATGTGGACTGTCTGAATCTTCATTTCCTGTGAAGTGGGCCAGACATTGTGAAAGAGTCATTTTAAGGGTAATCGTGGGGCTTTGAAGACCTGGGTTGTGACATTGAAGACAACACCCCGGGGGCGAGGAGGCCTGCCCCATGGGGTAGCACCCCCCCCAGAGGCTCCCGGGCCCCCCCCCCTGGTGTGGGGCCCCTCCCACCCCCCGGGGTGCCG
>CAUYRH010162954.1:0-13812 GCA_963574655.1 Perodicticus potto | reverse complement strand
TAAAGGTATTAGCCCAGTGGGATTTATTTTAATGCAAGGATCCGTAAATACTTTCAAATCATATAATCTCTAGCATTAACAGAAAAGAAGGAAATCACATGATGACCTTGAAGGCTGCAGAAGAAGCAGTTGGATACCATGAACTCTATTTTTAGTAGAAACTCTTATCAAACTGAAGATAGAAGGGACTTTCCTTAACCTGAGGAGTATTTATTTTTAAAGAGCCTATTGAATACATCATATTGAAATGATTACATTATTAAAGCTCTTCCAAGAATATTTACAATAGCCCTTATCAATACTTCTAATAAACAATATAATCACGTCATAAAGATTAGGAAAAAGAAAATTATCATTAGTCACAGGTGATGAGATTGTATAAATTCAAACCTGAATGTAGTTACCAAAAATATATTAGGAGTAATGGAGGTCGGCAAGGTTAATATGAAAAAGTAAATTGTGTTTTCATATGCTAGTAATAAAAATTAAAATACTATTGACTATAGGACCAAAAATCAATCTCACAAAAGGTATGAAAAAAATATTTATACTGAAAACTTCTAAAGACAATGGAAGGAAATTTTAAAATTAAAGATTATTTTTCTTTTTTATATTTCTCCCACTCTCCTGTTCATCTCACATTGTCTATTTTTGCATCCTTCCACCAATAAATCAATGTTGCCTTAAGTGGAGTTCTTTGATAATCTTGATACATTTTGTCTATTCTGGACTTGTACATTTCAGGAAAGTATTTTTAAATCAAAGAAAGATAAGAGCAGGCATTAATAAATTTTTGTAAAAAGATGACAAAGATTGCCAAGATTTAGCAAGCAAAGAAACGATTTTCTGTTTCTCAAGCATTTTTAAAGAAAAAACTTTACTTTTGTCAATTCTTTCTATTCTATGCCAGAGTAAATAATAACAAAAAGTAACAATACAGACATATCCATGCTCATAAGTAGAGCAGAGATTAAAAGAGCAATACTACGAAAATGTTATGTTGATGTGTTTGAAAGCCTAGATAAAAATTGATGCTTTCCTAGAAAATACATAACTTATCAAACCAAAGCAAGATATACAAAACTAGAATAAACTTAAAACTACTAAAAAACTTTCAATAAATGATTATTTTCCAAAAGCACTTCATGCAAAGACAATTTTATAAGTGAGTTTCTAGCAATAATTTAAGTAATTCTACTCTTACTCTAAATGTTTCTTTGCTTAAGATAGCATCATCTTGGCTCTCAATTAAAAAAATACAAAAAAATTAGAGGTCATTATTATAGATAAACATATATGAAAAAATTCTAAGTGTTTTCAATCTGAACTTAGCAATAGTATTTTAGAAGGATTGTAATATGAGTGAAAATGTGGTTTTGTCTCAGAATGAAAATAACAGTGTACCATTAGAATTTCAATGTAGTTTACTATGTTGATAGATGAAAGGGGAAAAAAAAACATTTCTTAGACAGAAGAAAAAGATCATTCAGCAAAATTCAGCACTTGATTACCTTAAGAACTGTTAGTAAACTAAGAAAATAAATATATTCTTTTAACATCAAATGTCCCCAAACCTATAAGAATGCTTGCTGCGATAACTACCATTATATTTTGAATTAGAAGCCTTAGATCAAGAATAGAATGGAAAAAAATTAAGTGGCTTGGAAAAGATGGAACAAAACTGTTATTATTTGAAAATGGTTACTTGAATGGAAAATCAGCTATAACTTTACAAATACATTGTTAAAGTTAAAAGTGAGTTCAATAAATGATTGAAATTAGAATCCATAAAAGTCAATTGTTTTATATGTATTAGAACTCACAGTAGAAGTGTAATAAAAATATCAACTACAAAACCATGAGGTACTTTAGGAATAAATTTAGCAAAATAGGGGCAAGATGTCTGCTACAGACATTTTAGAATTATACATGGTGATCACTAGAGATTTCTTAGTTATATAGATACCATATGAATCAGTGACCATGTTCTTTAGTATTTACCCAAATGATTTGAAAACTTATGTCCACATGAAAATATGCATGTGGATGTGTAAAGCAGCTTTATTCATAGTTGTCAATTATTGGAAGCAACCAAGACATTCTTGAATGTATAAATTATGGTACATCCAGACAATGGAATGATATTATTCACTGATTTAAAAATGTGTTATCAAACTACAGAATGGCATGGCAGAACCTTAAACGCATATTGCTAAGTGAAAGAAGTTAATCTGAAAAAGCTGCGTCATGTGTGATTCCAACGTTAGAGCATTCTAGAAATGGCAAAACTATAGACTGTAAAAAAAGGTCAGTGGCTGCAAGCTGTTCAGTGGAATGAGAGAAGGGATAAACAGATGGTAGGTGGGATTTTTAGGGATTTTAATGAAATACTCTGTATGTTCCTGTAATGGTAGAAACGTGACTTTATGCCTGGGTTAAAACTCAAAGAACTATACAACACAAAGGTGAACCCTAATGTACACTGTGAACTCCGGTTAATAATTGTCAATATTGGCTCAACAGTTGTAAGGAATGTACCTCAGTGATAGAAGATAGATAACAGGAGAAACTGTGTGTTGTAATCATTCAGGTCTTTGCGATCAAAGGTGCTTTGAAGTTTGATTGCCCCTGTGGATAAAAAATGAAATCATATCCCCACACCCAACCATACAGAATTCAGGGTAGAGTAAATGCTGGTGGTGAAAAACAAAACTTTAGAGCTTTTGCAGGAGAACATATGAGAATGTGTTTGTGACCTGGAGGATTTTAAAACCATACTCGTCATACAACCTACACAAAGGCACAACACGCACACAACTGATAAATTCAACTCTTCAGGTTTTCTTTTTTCATTGTGAATCGTGGCACCATGTAAAGTTAAGGGAAAAAAGCTACTGGTTGTATCCCCTTTCACAATTTCAGATTGGTAAATATAAACTCTTGCAATAACAGGTGCAGGCAAGGATGTTGCGCAATGAGCAGTTGGTGGCTGATACTGGTTGTATAAATTAACATACTTACTTTGGAAAGTAGTTTGGCAATATCTAGCTAGTCAAGTTTAGGCTCTACATAACCTGCACGCCAACAATTCTGAGATACGATGTTTCTCAATGGGATCTTACTGGTAACTTGGGCAGGACAAGTCTCTCTGGTGGGATATCTTTCATATCCTTAATTTGCACACCCTGTGAATTGTGTCCCCTAACATGGTCAGTATAATAACCAAATATTCTTCACACATTCTCAATACATTCTGAAAGCTCATGCTTGATTGAAAAACTATAAAAGTTGACATGGGCATCAAAAGACATGCCTGTATTTTTTAAAAATCTCTGCACTGTAAAATACGGTTAGCATCTAAAATATTTATCTGGAGGAATAATAAGAAATTATGGACCCTCCCACACTGGGACACTAGAGAACTTTTAAAAATGGCTTTAATAAAGCTACGTTTATCATTGTGGATAAAATTCTTGAAGGTAATGATTGAAAAAAGCAGGCAGTAACATACCACCTATGGAATGTTTATAAAAATAAATTTTATAATCATGAAAAATAGGACCGTATCTATATATCCCTGAATAATATCCAATAAAATACATGGATGCAATACATACCATTTTAGGATAATAGTTACTTCTGGCAGGGCATGATGGGAAAGTCATAGAAATGCGCATAGTTCGTGTAATTGTATTTGTTTTTGAATTGTGAGGTATGTCATCAGTACCTACCTGTGTTATATACTTTACATATTTATGTAGCTAATTGTTTTAAAGAAACAGGAGAAAGCTTAGTGTAAAACAACAGTAACAGAAGTACATGTGGGCATACATAATTAAGGCTGAGAATCTTTGAATAGAGCTAATAGCACCAGAGGTCTGGAAATGCTTATGGACAGAGGTATAGGAAAAACAGTATGGTTTTATGTACACTAAAATGTCTTTAAAACTATTGAAAGCAAGATGAATACAAAGTGATTAAATCATCTCAGGGCAGGTAATATAGCGTTGAAGCCCACTTATTTAGTATGTATTTAATGGTTGCAAGGCACATTAATGGATATGATCTTGCTGGATCTTAACAAAGAATATGGCTGTAAGACAAGCGGAATAAAGTGGGAAGGAAAGTCTGTGAACTTGATATGATTATGAGTTCCTGCTCAGCTTTCTAAATTGATTTGAATTTTCTAGAGATGCTGAAGAAATTTATATTTATGATCTCAGAGATTCAATGTTCATACAACTGTAGATAGAGCAGCAGTTCTCAACCTGTGGGTTACGACCCACAGGAACTGTATTAAAGGGCCGCAGCATTAGGAAGGTTGAGAACCACTGCCATAGAGAATTAGAGTTGCCGGAAATTGTGAGCATGTGCCAATCAAGGCATAGATGCTTGCAAGTTCCCCTGGAGGTATGTCCTGATAAACCCATCAAACGCTGAAAATAGCCTAAGTCAAAAAGTACATTGAACGCGTTTAACCCACCAAACTTCATAGCTTACTTTGGCCGACCTGAATGTGCTCAGACCACTTACGTTAGCCTACAGTTGGGCAAAGCCATCTGATGACACCGACACCCTGCGGAGTATTTATGGTTTACCCTCAACATTCAATAAACTGCGTAGCTTACTTGGAGCTGGGCTCACCACAGCTGCCCAACTTGAGAGGGAGCATCATACCACATACTACTAGCTGGAGAAAAGATCAAAATGTAAAATCTGAAGTGTGGTGTCTTCGGAATTTTTATCACTTTTGCACCATAGTAAAGTTGAAAAATCCCAAGTGAAACCATTGTAAGTTGGGGCCCGTCTGGATACTCCTTTCTTTTCCCTTGGCCACTCTCCATGGGACAAAGATAAATTCCCCCAATTTTACAGTTACTCAGGCCTTCCACCTCTGCCAGAATTGTAGATGAAGATAGTTCGATAGAAGAAATATGGTAGAAAGGGATGAGGAGGATAAAGACTAAATGGTGTCTCTGTTCCTTGGTAACATAGATTGTCTTCAAGGTATCCAGTACCACGTGGGCTCAGTATTAGTTGCCCAGCACCATCTCTCAGAACAGTGAGTTAATCCTTCTGAGCTATTTATTGGCTTTCTGGTTCCTCTCGAACGTTCTGTATGGGAAGATGCTGCTTGTGGTTAGGCCATGGTTCATAATACACTATGGATTTGATTGTCTTTTATCTCATTTTTACCTCCCCCTTCATAAGTTTATCATTATTGAAGTTTTTCCGCCTGTCTTTTGTTGCTTGTATTCTGTAAGCTTTGATTTTGTAATGAGATTTCTCTTTTCCTTTTCTAAAAAAAACAAAAAAACAAAAAACGGTTTATTTTCTATCAGTTACTCTTGGTAAAGAATGAATCAGAATAATTTATAAATTTTTTCAGTGTCTTCTGAAGCTGTCCATTTTGGCCTTGTATGCTAAATCTTTGAATATTTGATTGGTATTTCTGCATCTGATGTCCCTAGACAATCTCCAGGGTCGATTTTTTTTCTAAGAGAATTCAGAGGTCTGAGCATTTCATCACATATCTCTGATTTAACTACAGGGACAGGATGTAAAATAAAATCAAGAGGGAAAAATGTGTGAAGGAAGCCCAGAGGAACCTAGGCATAAGCTTCCAAGAGTCCCCTCTGTATAGAGTCACATAGGATGAGTTTAATTCCTCCAGCAGCAATGTTGAATTTTGACAACATGTATGAAATATTGTCTACCAGGGAAGCTCATTATTGGGAGCTGATTACATAGGCACTTCTGCCTAAAATGTACTGACATTCCAGACTCTTAGAAGGAAAATAGGTATTCAATATAAACCAAATTATTTGTATATGCAATTTAAGCATGTTAAAGCACTATTGTCACTCAAGATGGTAGGAATCCTCCCCAAATCCAAGTCCCCAGATGCCATCTAAGAACGAAGGAGAGCAATCTTGGATTTGTTAATTGTGCTTTTCTGCACAATTTATTATTGTTAAGTGGAATGTTAATGTGGTCAGGGCTCATTTAGAAGTCATTTGTACAGTTTGTTGAACTGAGTCTGGCCATTTCAGGATAAGATGGAAATTGTAAATATCTCATTAGAGATTGGAATTAAAGTAGAAATACAAGAATCTGAATGTTTCAGAAAACCTAGCACCTTCTTCCTTTTCTGCAATTCTGTCCAAGCACAGGATACAAATTAGGAGTGATTAAGAAAGAAATAAGCAGTTCTAGGGTCTTTTCAAGTGGGTGAGATTTTTTTGTTTTTTGCTGTGTTTGGCCGGGGCTGGGTTTGAACTGGCGTATGGGGTGTGCCCTACTCCTTTGAGCCACAGGCACCGCCCTCAAGTGGATGAGATTTTTAAGGAGACCAGTAACGAGCAGAGTATGGCATTAACCAGGGATGCATGAACTACTTCTCTATAAATGTGTGTTTCCTTCCAAGAATATACATAATGGGATTGAAAAAGTCATATGGTTCATTTGGTTGATCTTAATTTGGGAAGGGGTTCTATGTCCATGGTAGAATTTCAAATAGTATGTTTAGTGTAGGTAATGATTGGATTACAAATTTATAAACAAGTTAAATGCTGGCTTGGGAAGCTGTGCTTTTGAGGAAGAAAATCCAATTTATTTTAAAAGAAAAATAGTGCATCGTGTGGAACTGATTTGGAGAGATCATCCTATTAAGGATAGTCTCCTATGGAAGCAGGGAGAGGTTTGTTCTTACTACAAGCATAATTAATTGTACTCAAGTATATAGAGTCTTATCTCAGTTCTGTTAGCAGAAAAATTGGTGTGATTACATTTGCCTTTATCCTTCTCATGAGGTTGGCATGCAACATGAGATTTTCAGTTTTACTGAACTTAGTTTAGTTTTTTCTTTTTTTCCCCTATTTTATATGCTGTGATATGAAATTTTCTTACCTTTAGTAAGAAACAAAAATATCTTGATGGATAACTAGGAAGATACTTCAGTAGTGATTCTGCGGTACCAGATTCTGACTTGTAACTGCTTTCAGCTCTATCATTGGAATTAATACTGAGATTGTGACAGCAGACCCTTTTCATTGCATTTACACTAATAAAGGACTTTGAGAAACACAGTTTGATTCCGTGTTACTGAACAACTGTAATATGCTCTGTAAAATTGTGCTGTTGTCATTCTGAGAACCTTTATCCATCCTTGCGGATGGCGGTATGGTATTCAGATAGCGGTATGGTCCCAATTCAATCAGAAATTTGGGGGCTGGTATTTAAAAGGTTTTTTGTTCTTTTTCCATTTGGCCAGCTGCTAGCAGTCAGCTAGGGAGGATGTCTGATTTAAAACCATAATAAATGAACCTTCCATTAGGCTTCTTGGCTTGGGGCTATTTCCTGTAAAGACCTTGCCTTGGCATCAGGGGTTTGGAGGAGCAGAATGCTTCTTTTTGTTCAGTAAATGAATGCCGAAGTTTACCAGGTAGGGTAGCATAGGTGTCTTGTTTTGTGAAGAGATCTTCTAAGTGGGGGGCTTTGAGGAGCATGGGTTTCATTTTAATTTGTAGCCCTCTGGATGTTTATGATAACCTGTGAACTTGTATCATGGTAGAAAATAGAACAAATATGTTTGTTTAAATATGTTTTGGTACGAGGAAAACTGAATATATATATATATATATATATTATATTTTACTATTCAGATAGTTAGGGTTGTCCTTTTGTCTTTTACTTCAAACCTGACTTTCTTTGACTTATTATTTAAGTTTTCTTTTGTTCTGGAAAATACATTAAAAGAGACCAGCGTCCAACAGTGTATTTTTAAGTGCTTTATACACATTAAGAACACCGTATTCTTGTGATTATATGTTTGTAATCCTGTATACACAGTTTTGTATTACTTATGCGTTTGGAAATTAGGTCAGGATGTTTTTGTAAAACTTACTAAAAGAGTTTTGGTTCTAGGTAAGATGGGATAAAAATCCTGCAACGTTTTTTCTCCCACTGAACATAGACCTGAAAAGCTCATTCATGGTGCTGGCTCCTGCAGTTTCCTGTTGCCATCTGCTTTCACTGCCATCCCTCCAGCAAAAGCGGACGAGGGAGCTGGGGCATGATAAAACCGGGCCGTTTCCCCAGCGTGAATTCAGTGTAGCCCCGAATTCAGAAGAGAGCAGTGAGTCTCAGACATAGAAGAGACACATTCTAATCTGGCACAAGAAGAAAAGGGAAGTTTTAAAACTAAGAAAGTAGGGAAATCCCCAACCTTTTGTGTCTCCTTTTTCTCAGACTCCTCATGCCTCAGTTCCCTTACAGACTTGTCGCTGAGCCATCGCAGTGGTAGCAAAAGCAACCAGCAATGGGAAACTGGAGCAGCCAAAATAATAGGTTAGGCTAGGAGATGTCCTTCCTGTTGGGTGTAGCCTCAGCTCGGAGTGGCAGAGTAAACCAGTGAGTTTTTATTTAAATTTTGTTTGTTTTTTTAAATCTCTCCTTATCTCCCCACTATCTTGGTCTGATCATAGATGTAACTTGTTTCTAATTGGAGGACAGAAAAGGGGAGTTGCAGGGAGCCAGAAAGTATCAGAGGAGACAGCTGAGAAGGCAGGGTTTGGGAAGTGATCATATACATTGTGAAGCTGTGGGTTCACCCAGAGCTTCCATGTGCCTGGATCTGACCCTCACTGGCATCCCGATGAGTTTGGGAGCAGAGTTAATGGGTAGCACTCCACTGGAGTCCCAGACCGATCTCTGCATTATACACACACAGGGAAAAATCTAAATGGACCTGGGTAGCCTATGAAAACTAAACTGAACCATAGCCTACAGAAGACAGGTGAAAATTTGTGGCCTGAAGCCAATTAGGTCAAGTGTTTGCCAAAACAATGATATCAACACTCTTCACATTTAAATTAGCAGAAGGTATTATAAGGGCACAAGCAAATGTTCACAGTATAATTCACACTGGTGTACAAAGAAGTACAAAAACCTAAACTCACTTGGGAAAAGGCAGTCAACAGATGACAATGAAAATAGGACTTTCACGCGGCTATTGTTAAAAGGGTTATAGTGAATAGTCATGAATGTTGAGGTTAAGACAAAATATCAGAAAAAATGGGAGACGTAAAGCTGAACCAAATGGAAATTTTAGAACTGAAAAATACAATAGTCTTCCTCCCCACTTGTCCACCACCCACAGAAAACACAGACCTCCTGTACAGATTCAGCAGTAGAAGGGGGATAACAGGAAAGAGCCAATAAACATGAAAATTAAATCAATGGAGATTTTTCAGTATAAATAAAGAAGAAAAAGATTGAAAAATAATGAACAGAGACCCGGGGATGGTGGGACATCAAAGGGCATAATATTTGTATCATTGGAGGTCTAGAAGGAAATAAGTGGGCCTAATAAAGTATTTAATAAGAAATAATCTCTGAAAACATTCCAAGTTTGGAAAAAGACATGTATTTATTTATTTGAGAAGCTTAGCTAACCCCACACAGGACAGATCCAATGAAACACAGACCCAGGCACATCATCATGCTGATAATGAAAGATGAAGGGGAAAAAAATATCATTGGTCACTGCAACCTCAAACACCTGGGCTCAGGGGACCCTCCTGTCAGTCTCCTGAGTAACTGGGACTACAAGGCGTGCACCTCTGTGTTGGGCTAAGTTTTTATTTTTTGGTAGACTGAAGTCTTGCTAGCTCTTGCTCAGGCTGATCTCAAACTCCTGGCCTCAAGCACTTCTCTCACCTCAGCCTGGCAGAGTGTGGGGATTATAGGCATGAATGTGCTTTGTTGAAGCTCTTGACCTATTTTCTTCCTCAGTCAAATGCATCAAAGTAAAAACAGGCTACATCTCAGTGGCTGCCCAAGCTTTTCTTTTTCATATTGAAGAAATTTATTAAGAAGCATAGAATAAGGGTTATTTCTCCAAATTTGATTTTGATTTTCCCACTGATGTGTTAAAGCTATTATATCTCAAATCACTGCTTTCCACCACTGTAGGCACCGTACTCTGTAATTATGTATTTACTGTATTTGTGAAGCATTCCTCTTCCTCTCACCCAACCGTTACTCAGAGAGACTTTCTCCCACTCACATTCTCAGGGTGAATCTCTGAAGCTTGATTTTAAGGTTCATTATAGAAGTTTTGTCAGTTCTTCTGGATAAGGACAGACTTTCATTTTAAAGGTTTTTCTTTCTAATCACCTTTATGTGAATATAAATTTCAAAGATACTAGATGGAATCCTAGTTGATGTGAGCAGATATTTTACCCTTCAGAATGTACACGTAACTCTGGAAAGGAAGATATGTTTAAAGCAGGGATCTGCAAACTCCAGTCTGCTACCAGTGTTTGTAAATAAAGTTTTATTAACACACAGCCACATGCTTTCATTTAGATATTGTTTTTCTCCTTTGATGTCACAACAGCAAAGTTCAATTGTTGTGACAGACACCAGGTGGCCCACAAAGTCTCAAACATTTCATCGCTGGCCCTGTGTGAGACTGTTTGCTGACCATGATTTAGAGAAGTGGAATATTTCTGCCCCTGATCATGGGCCTACAGTTATTGCTCTAGTGAATGTTCTTAGCTCTGCCTTCCTGGAGAGGAAGTAAGAAAGTAGTCTTTTTATGAAGGATTCTTTTCATGCCAACCTTATTCATTGCTTTAATGTTTCTGTAACTGCTCTGATAAACTTCTTAAAAATTACTTTCCTTGAAAAATGCTTTTCCTCATCTTTGCAGAAGTTACCAACCCAATGTTTTAATCTTGAGAAGAGTTTTCTCACGTTTTCCATTTCGCCAGGTGCCCTAACACCGCAAGAAGGCTTATGTTCTCTTTCCTTACATTCTGTTTTGTAGGAGTCACTGGTTGTTTCCAGTAGAGGGATACTCTGTTGACGAGTGGCTTCTCGGGTCTTCATGCTGCCATGGATCTCGACAAACCATCTGTGTGGGGTTCATTCAAACAGCGGACCAGGCCACTGTTAATCAACTTGAGCAAGAAGAAGATGAAAAAGAACCCAAATAAACCCCCGAACTTACGGGAAGGGAATCACTTGGACCGCCGTTTCAGCCTCTCGGTGCCTGACCTCCTGGAGGCCGAGGCCTTGACCCCTGAGGGTCGGCCTTACTCCGGACCCCAGTCATCCTACACCTCCGTGCCCAGCAGCCTGTCCACAGCGGGCATCATTCCCAAGAGTAGCAGCAGCTCTTTGAAACAGTCAGAAGAAGAATTGGACTGGAGCCAGGAAGAAGCCAGCCACCTCCACGTGGTGGAAACGGACTCAGAAGAGATCTTTGTTTCTCCCGCTGAGGAGAGGCAGGGCATTTTCGAGCCTCACAAAACTCCCCTGGGAGGGGATGCCTTGGAAGAGCCAGAGGTGAGACCAGGCTGGAGCTGGGCATTTTCCAGGTTCTTTTTTCTTTTAAAGAGCATTCGGTGCCCTTGGAAAATTTGGTTAGGAGTTATTTTTGTGGTTAGCTTAGATGGGGGAAAATGTCATTTACAAGAATTTAAATTAATGCAACATCGATTGCCACCCAGTGTTCCCATTAGTTTTAGGGTTGACCTCTGTGTATTTTAAGTCTATTACAAATAACCTTTCTAGGATACTTTAGGACATTAAAAGCCCTATTGGATGAGTTTTCCTTTTTCCATCTCCTATAAAAGAAGTTAAGAGCATAATTTTTCTTGGAACTTTTGTTTAAGTGTGTGTTTTTCTCTCTCTCACTATTCCATTGCCCAGTTATACTTGTGGACAAACCATGCATATTATTATTATTCCTAAGAAAGGTATGAAAGTATGTTTCTCTGTGATTATCTAAGAATTTCAACTTCTTATTTCCCAAGGGTGTGGTGCACTCACCTGTGAGCAACTTCGTATGCATTATCTTAAAATTTTAACCAAGTTTTAGTATTCTGATGTCAACCAGATACAATTATGGGATATACCTTATATTTTTAAGATGAATTTAACTTAAATTCAATCACTAAATTACCAAGTCATGATTTGAATGATACATTTACTTAGTTATTTTTTATTTTACTTTTTAATTTTTTGAGACAGTCTCACTCTGTCACCCTGGGTGGTAGCTTCTTTGTAGCTCACAGCATCTTCAAACTCTTGGGGCAAGAGATCCTCCTGCCTTAGCTGTGGAGTAGCTGGGACTACAGGCACCCGCCACAACAACACAATTAAAGTTTTTCTCTTTGTAGTAGAGACGGGGGTCTCACTCCTGATCAGGCTGGTCTCAGACTCCTGAGCTCAATGGATCCTCTTGCCTTGGCCTCCGAGGATGCTAGGATTAGAGGCATGAGTCAGCACACTCGGACTCTAATTAGTTGTTTTTAAAAATGTCCTTTTCATTAACACTGAAGTAGATTTCCATATTGAAGTAAGGAGTCTTTAGTTTTTTATATTCCATGTTAGTGTTATAATGGCATAAAAAACTGGTATTTAACTGAGACTTTTAGTTTCATTTTTAGAGTCAAAGCCTCTTGATTATACTGTGTATCTGTGTGTCCCTGGGAAATGGGGAGGATGTCATGGCCATTTCTTTAGGAAGCACTTACCATGTTAAGACACCACTACACATTAAATGTCTTTATTTTTTTCCTTCGGCAAAAATATAAAATATTTTTGTAAAAAATTTTATGGTCTTTTTTTACAGTTATTTACAAATTTGAAAGTGTTTCCACTAAGCAAAATGCAAATTAAGTTGATTATTACACTTGGTCAATGAGAGGGAGGTAGCATCTTTAATTATATATGGAAACGAATATTCATCTTCCTTTACCTATTATCCGACCAGAAAAAAATGAGCAGGCTTCTTGGCTTTGATATGCTAATGTTTTCAGATTAGAAGGATTTTATTTTTTAAAGCTACTGCCATTTAACTATTTTAGCACTTCATTCATCTTTGTTGAATGAATACAAATCTTTAAATTCTGCTCTAGGTCAGGCCCTTTCCAGGTGGGTATGGGAAATAGAGATGGGTGAGGAGGTGATTCTTCCCTCCAGCTACGATCTACCTGGAGATTGTCCTGTCCACCACAGAACACAGCATAAGAGGCAACCGGATCTCAGAGCTGTGGCCACAAAACATCTCGGTCTGCCTCCTGGAATCTCAGTGGGAGGCGGGTATCGTGTGCAGAGAATGAGGGCATATGTGAGGCAGTATCCAAGTTGGCACAGAGGATGGGGCTCTGGGCAGACAGGAGTGAAGTACGGGTGGGTACAGCTGAGCGTGGGAGCGTCTCACTCTCCCTGGAAGGGTGGCTTAGGGTGTTCTCTGGTGTGATGTATGTTTGGAAGGGTGCGCTGTGCTGAGGAGTGGCTCAGTGATGGTAGATGGATCGTGGTGACTATTTTCTCTTATGTAGGCTAAATGCAGAAAGCCTGGAATAAGCAGGTTCCTTCAAGAATAATTTATTCTGAGTCATTTGATTTTTCTCTTTTAACTCAGCTATATTTTTAAGCTTTTTTTTGTTTATCATTGGGGATTCATTGAGGGTACAAGAAAGCAGGTTACACTGATTGCATTTGTTAGGTAAAGTCTCTCTCACAATCATGTTTTGCCCCCAAAAGGTGTGGCACACACCAAGACCCCACCCCCCTCGCTCCTTCCCTCTCTCTGCTCTTCCTTTCCCCACCCCTCCCTCATTCTTTCTCTCTCTGCTCTCCCCTTCCCCCACCCCCACCGTGCCATTAATTGTCATTAATTGTCCTCATATCATATTTTTGAGCCTTTTTTCTTAAACAAGAGCCCTGTGTTATCCTTTTTCCACCCTAGGAAGTGCAAAGCAGCCACAGCGGGTGATACTTCCCTTCCATGGT